>JAWPGT010000056.1:0-142500 GCA_034638255.1 Coprinus comatus
CAGGTACAAGCGAATGTACGAATACAGTGGAAGCTAGGGGCAAAAAACAGTCAGCACAATATCCAAAACTGATTCGTAGACTGAATAGATCAGACAGTATATAATGATTCCGGTTAGACTTGTATCCTCACAGAGAAATCTCAGTAGAGGGAGTCTGTATTGTCATCCGAAGATGCAGCACTAGGAGAAAATCAAAAACCAAAGAAACTAACCTTAACGGTTCTTGAAGTAGTCGAGGAGGACATGGAGACCCTCAGACTCAACACCATAATCCTTAACAACAACACAGCTGCATCCAACGACCTTGCGAGGGTTACCCTCACGATCAATCTTGCAGAGACCAGCCCAGGTACCAAGGACCTTGGCATCTCCAACCTTGATCAAGTTGATCTTGTGTTCGGCGCAGAGAGCCTCAATGAGTTTGATGTATTCAGCCTCAGTGCAAGTCTCGACGAGGACGCAAAGATGGGCTTGACGCTTGTCAAGAGCCTTGGCACACTCACGGAGACCACGGGCGAGACCATCATGGACGAGGGCGTTTTTCAAAACTTGCTATAATCGAATGTTAACTCAGAAAAAACTTGGATCATGGAAGTTGTATACGTACTTGGAGAGCCTCCTCAACAGTGAGCTTTCCCTTGGGAGCTTCGGTGGTTACCTCAGTAGTTACCTCAGCCTCACCGTTCTCGATAGCAATGTCATCTCCAGCGTCAGACATCCTATCATCATTGTCAGAAACATCGACAAAACACAAGTTTTTTTTTTCACCCACTTTTCAGTTGATTTTTTAGATAGGGTAGATTCCTTGGGGGGGTGATGTCTTCGTCCGCTTTCGTTGATGTGAGGAATTAAGGTTCAAAATTGCATAGCATATATCAAACGTTTTTTTTATACTCCGCTCGGCAAGATCCGCATATTGGAGTGTGTGCGCCGATTGAGGGTTTCCCCCCGCATAAATAAAACGCGTCTTGCACTAACACTTTTGTTAAACACGAAATGGTTAAGGAAGAACTTCGTTATTCGATTTGGAATCTACTCAAGTTGTTGCTACTTATGAGAGTTATACAAAAATTGGAGAGGAAGATGTTGAACCATGTTAGTAACCTCTTTCTTTTCTCTTTCTCTCTCCTTCAGGCTTCTTATACTCCCTCTTATATTTGTTTCGAATCGAATGAACTGATCTTTTTTTTTTTTTTTAAATCAGCTTGGAGCGTTTCCTTGAATCCAAATGGAAACACATATGCTTCATCAAGCGCAACAGGAAACATAACAATCCATTCCGCAGATCCTAACAATTTCGGCGAACATCTATCTTCACTTTCTTCAGGTCGTACAAAATTCGGAATGTCTTGTCGTCATGTATGTTTTCTTTCTTCTTTCTTCTTTCTTCTTTTCCCTCTACAAACCAAAAAAAAAATAATTAAACTTTGTTTTATTAATTATTTCAAAGTCACCAGATGGTCGTAAAATCGCACTAGCTTCTGAAACCGGTCAAATCTTTGTATTCGATCTCGAATCCAATGCCTTATCCACAACATTCACTTCACATGCAATGGCAGTTCGATCAATTTCATGGTCCGCCGATTCTAGTGTAAGTACAAGCATATCAACATAAACTCTCCCCCTCCCACCCCTCCAAATTACCTCACATCCTCTTCTCTCTCCGCTCGCCATTTCCACTTCACCGTCCATCCCTCTTCTTATATATATATATAAATATTGTTTTGATCTTATTTATTCATTTTATGAGATAGGTTCTAATGAGTGCTTCCGAAGATCGAAGACTAGTTTTACATGATGTACGAACCGCACCTGGTGGAACAGTTGCTTCTTTTACAGGACATACTTCATGGGTACTTAGTGTTGATATTTCACCTGATGGTAAACTTGCTCTTTCTGGGTAAGTCAAAATCTCTTTTTTTTTCTTTTTTCTTTTACTTCTCTTTCCTATTCTATATGTTTCTTTCTCTCTGACAATCTTTGACTTGATGTTAACGTTAACAATATTCATTTTTTATCATTATAGATCTGCGGATAAAACTATCAAAGTATGGGATATAGCTTCTCGTACTTCAGTTTCTACATTACAAGAAACTGGAGAAGTATGGGCTATTTCTTGGTGTCCTAAATTACCTTCTATTGGTAGTTCGGGTTCTTTTGTTAGTGGTAATGAAGATGGTATTGTTAAATGGTTCTCAGTATAACCGCTCATATACAAACATAGTAAAGTAAATCCGAAACGAAGGAAACGGATGATTCGGAAATGAAAAACGAAGTAAGGTAACTCTATACGCTCACATGAACAATTACAAAAGTGTTTTGCCTATTATAGGAGTCCAGATGGATTTCAACAAAAACGTGTAAAACACGTTGTAGAACTGGTCTTATGACGGGCCGTTTTTCGCTTAAGGATATTCTCTTCCACTTCTAAGTATCTTATTATAAGTTATGATGTCATTGGATTTAATGGTATAACCAGTAAAACGTTACCATATACCTTGATTGATTTCGGTTTTCCATTCGGATCTTCACTAGAGTTGTAAATGGGGTTAGTATACGCATGCACTTACACTTACTGTGCATCGGATTTTTGATCGTTTGTAAAGAGAATTTTAAGTTTTTGGACTTTTGTCGGACGACGGATACAAGATTTTATAGAAATACTATTTTATTACACTACATCTGGAGATCCTTGAATTTGTTGTACGAGATTACAATATATCATATCAAGTAGTAAAACTAAGAGAGGAGAAAACAAAACGAAACGGAACAGAAAAAAAAAACGGGCGGGTAAATCATATTCATCATTCATCACAATTTGATGTTCGTATCATGGACTCCAATGGTATCCAAGTTATAATCCAACTTCCAACTTCCAAGCAAAAACGTATCCATATCCATAATCCACATCCACGTTTTCCTCAAGGTCTCAAACCTTAAAATTCCATACTACACTCCACTTATACTCTTTCACCATTATATCCGAGAGTGTTTCTAACTCTTCAGTCTTAATTGAAATGAATAGCTTTAGCAAAAGCTCCAGGAACATGATTACTCAATCTTCGAGTACGTTGAGATCCAGCAGGAAGTGGATCAAGTGGCATAACAGCACCCATAAGCCAAGCAAGTGCAGCCGTAGCATCTTCTTTTCCTTGATTCTGGTGCGCTATTAAAGTTGAAAATGGAAAATTGAAAAGGATTGGTGAAGGTTTTTTAAAAAAAAGACGATGTGATGTACCTTTCAAGAAATTATATCTTCGAATTACTTGTTCCATTTGTGACCCATCAAGTGGATATTCAACGCCATTTCTTATACCTTCTTGAGCTGAAAGGTAAGATAGATAGAATAAGTATCAGTTCTTTCTTTTTGCTTTTGCTTTTTTAAGAAAGGGAACATACCATCTACTAGAGCCTGTACGAATTCCTTTTCCAAATGTTCAGGTATCATCTTATCATGAGTCGGATATTCAGCAAAGAACGCCCAAAAATGTTCTCTAGGTCTCGGTACCAAGCCTAAAAAAAAAAAAATATCAACATCAATACCAAATACGTTGTTTCGAGTGATCAAGATCATCTCAAAAGAAAAGGGACAAGGAATAACAGGGGAAGGGAGGGTAAGAATGGGATTATAACAACAAAAAATCAAAACAAAGAACAACAAAAAAACACACCTTTATCCTCAACCAATTCAAACGATTGACCCATAGTTCTCGAATGAACACCAACATTAGCACTTTCTTCCGTACAATCCGTAATCGTCATAACCCAATCCCCAGCCAAATTCAAATAATCACCATCATCAACCAAAGTCTCATAATAATCATTCCTAACTTCCAATACATTTCCTCTAATCACTGGATCACGTATATCATCTGTTGAAAGTAATCGCATGCCTGAATTGTAGTAATAGACATCTTGATTTGGGTGGAGATAGGGTTTCCAAGATTCTGGAACTTCGGCTCTGTTAAGTGTGGGTGATGTTTTTTTCATTGGTTACAGGTTGAAGTAAGATTTTGTTATACGTGTGGGGTGTGGTTTTGTTGAGATGAGATGACGAAGAAGATGATCGAGTATGGAGTGGAGGTAGGTTAAGCGAAGATGCAAGAATGGCGATGCGTTTTATTTGTGTGGGGGGAGGGATGATATGTAAAAAAAAAAAAAGGGTTCAAAGAAGTCAGTCACTTTTATAAAGTGAGAACAATGAAAAGATGTAAAACAACAAAAATGGATTTTTAGAGATGAATTAGAAAGGATGAAAGATGGGGGTAAGTGATGATGAAGGGAAAAGGATGTGTGTATGTGTGGCGATGGCAGTGTGTGTGTGGAAGGGTGAGGATGTAAAAGGTTGATGGAAAATGAGGCTTATAGCTATATCGGATTTATACCCCTACCTCGTGTCATCATATGGATAATAATTTGCAGTTTCGATATCGAATCCTAATGTTTCCGGGATGTCTCCAATTGGATCTCCGTATAAACCTTGACTCATTGTGATTCCCTTTTTTTTCTTCGATTCAACAGCAAAATCCTTTGGCGCCTGAAAAATGCTGTGTTGACTTGCTATTATGTATGAATGGATTTGGGACCACGAGCCTAGATGGAGAGAGAGGGGATATAGACAAAACAAAACAAAAAAGCAAAGAACAAAGGAGGAGGGAATATTAGAACGGAGTAGGAGGATGTGTTCAGTTATATTCCCTCATCCAAGCGTTCTCTTCATTGCTTATATACAAAGATGAGTCGAGGGCATCATATGCCAAACCTCAAGCAAAACGGGATATTCAGCTTCCTTCCCAGATTATTCTCGGGTGCCGAAGAACGGAACTATAATGACGTTGAACTGTGGATAAAAGACAAAGCAACCAACAAAAAATTTGCTCCTGCGGATTGTTGGGAGAAAAAAGTTTTGAATTAAAGTTTTGTATTCGGGTCAGTGTTATAGGATCAAGGGGGTGAGGGAGGAACGAGGTGTCATAAACAGATTATGTTTACGTCTTTGACACAACAACGTGTGTTGCGTGTTTGATCCAAAAAGGACTACTCGCCTTTCATTATTCGAATATTCCCAACTCCGCGAAGGTTTATAGGGGAGTAGCCGATCATTATCATGATGCTAAACGCCCTACGCGGCCATAGACCGTTTCTTCCCACTGATCCCACGAGGTAAACATATGTATTTTTCCATGCTACTTGGTATATTCAATGCCATTTATAGATGATGTCCGACTGGGAATTTACACCCCTCTTGAGGCCTCCGTATGTCGTGGAGTAAAGAACAGAACGCAAACTTGTGGTGGTGTAATGCCAACCAACTGATACCATCATCCTAGTTATTGGAACAAAACGGATAAACGGAGCGTGTCAAACTCCAGGTAATGTATGTCGATTGCTTCTTGACAGGTTGTAAAAAAACATGATGTCGATGGTGTTGATCACGAGTGGAGTATATCAAAATTTTTACGACTAAAATAAAGTAAATGAATATGTGTGCTACATTGAAACAGATTAATACTATACAGTTAGTGTCATAGGCAACAAAAATAATACAACAATTAGATAAAACGTAGCGCACGATCGAAAGAAATGTTAGCTATTATTACAGCGCCCTTACACCATAACACACTTATATCATAAGTGATAGTGGCGTACTTCACTTCACATGTTACTCCGATTCCAAATATAAAGCACGCAAAAGATCGCGCCGGGATAGCATCTACACGAAACGCAGTAACGGGTATGGGCTATGGGTACCAGGTGAGTTGTTATTGTTATTACACCACCACATGGACCCAAAACATCCATCTGAAAAAGGGTGAACAATTGAATGTACGGCAATTTGAGGTAACTCATACCATCTCAGTCATTTAAGCTTTGAGCCCGAGACCCTTACGTAGGTCACAAAGATCAGGATAGTCCACCAACAATTTTCAAAAACCATTCTTCGATCTCGACGCAGAAGCATTTACGATGGTCCCGACGATGACGGTCCTAAAGAACCATCATCAATATCCACATCCCCTTCAGCATCGACATCCGTATCATTAGCATCGACAACTTCAACTACGGATTGTACCGGTGAAACATAAATCTCCTCTATGTCAGGATCATTCTCTCCTTCAGCATCCTCGTCATTTTGGTCCGTGTTATTCGTTAAAGACGACTGAGAAGGTGTGGGTGTTGTTGTTCTTGAATGTTCATCCGAGGGATTAGTTTTCATCTCCGTCATACTAGTACGTTGACCCGACAATGAGGAATGCAATCCATTTCTTGTTCTGTTCCTCTCTTGAGGGACTTCATTAATTTCAGGACGTGGCAGTAGAGCGACCTCGTGCCTATTTTCCTCCTCTCCTTCTGAAGATCTCGACGGAATAATCATTCGGGATCCAGGTTGTTTCGTATTCATAATTGACGTTCCACCGCTCAATTTCCTTTTCCTATTCTGAGTCCGTAACGAATTCCCCCTTGCCCTACTTCTCGTAGGCATAGGCATGGTCATTGTTTTGCCTTTAGGCGTTGCATCCTCTTCTTCCTCTTCTTCATTATTATCTTCCTCATTTTCTTCATCAGCATCCATAGAAAATTCACTTCTGCTCCCTCTCATTAACCCATTAGTTCTACCTTTGTTATTAACGGCACTGGAACTCGCTTTCGTAGGTGTTTGAGTTTCAGAGCTAAACACCGCCGCCGCCTGATCTGCCAGAACATCTAAAGCACTCCTTACTGGCGTTGGCGTAGATGTAGGTGTCAACATTCTTGTTTTTGTTTTCGTCGTTCCAATCAACTCCATCCCAATCATACTCTCCATCCCATTCCCCTTCTTATCGCCAATCTTGGAAGACGAATTTGAATTTCCTATTCTCCTTCGTTTCGGAACTGGGCTTTCAGGAAGTTCATTTACATTAGCCTTTCTTCTTTCTCCAGTAGATTTCGTGGATATATGCGTTGCTGTTGCTGCTGCTGCTGTTGGTGTTGTATCACCATCACCTTCTTGAACCATACTGCGAGCAGCACTAAGTAAAGAATCAAATGGCGTGGGTGTACTAGCCGTTCTCGCAGGAGTCTTTATCGAAGCTTGTCCCTTCTGATTTGTTTGTTGGGTTGGAGGGACCGCCTGAAATATATGCGTATTTGAATTCATTTTCCCTCCCGTACTCGTATTCATCGTCAAAGTCCCATATGAACTACCAGTCGCTGTAGGTGTTCCAACAAACACAAACGAACCTGGAGTAAGATGTTGATGATGATGGGTTGGATTCGAATAATAATCCGACGATTTGGGTGTCATCAAATCCGGACTTGAAATCTGTGCATTACTTTTCGCCATGGTTGTCGACCCCCTCTTTGGTGTTTTTGGATTAGGAGTATTATGAAATGAACCAATGAAAGATGCAGGACTTGTCATCAATGTACCATCATCCAACAAAGCTTCTTTTCGATAATACGATGACGAATTTGTAGTGTTTCCTGTTCCTGTAGAATTCAACCTTTCCAACCGTTCCCTTTCTAACCGTTCCAATTCCTTCTCTCTACTCAATTTCTCTTGTTCTTTAACTATACGTCTCATAAACCCTGACATCATATTGGCACGTTCACGACCAATTTTACGTGCAGCCAATAATAAATGTTCCGTCCTTGCGTCCGCAGTAACAGGCAATAAATTATCGACATCATTAACCAATCCCAATTTCTTATTCTTGATTTTCGACTTTTTAGAAAGACCAGGATGAGTTGAAGAAGGTGTTTGGATAGTAGATGTTGTTGTTGTATTATGTGATGGCCGAGTAGGTGTTTGTTGAACAGAAAAACGTCCAGTTGAATGAACGAATGAAGTTAAAGGGCTTTGATAAAAATTAGATCGAGTTTGAGGACTATCCGATTTTCGATAATAATCGGAAGCTTGATTTGTAATTGAACGTTTGGGAGTAGTACCATTGATTTGTGATATTGATTGAGATTCCAGTATTGAATTCGATTGTTCTAATTTATTCGAGTCTTCATCTTTGACAGAGACAGCTGTAACATTTGTAGCTTTTGAATCCCTTCGTTTGCCTCTACGTGACTCTGCTTTTGTATTTTGAACGGGTGTGGATTCTAGTAAGGAAGTGGTGGCAGTGCTGGTGCTCTTTGGATCGGAGGAGTCGAAGAGTGAAGGAGGTTGCATTAGAAGCAACGGTTTGAGTTTATTAAGTTCAGATTCCAAAGTCGAATACCGCGCTTTCGCGTCTTGCAACTAAATTTAAAGAAAGCAAAAACAAAAACATCATTCAGTCAAAACACAAATCACATATGCAATCAAGGTTTATTCACCTTTTCTTTAAGAACCCTATTCTCTGATTCACAACTGCATACTGACGTTCAAGCGCCTATATATTACAATCGTCAATATAAAAACCCAAAAACCAGGAAAGAAAAACAAAAGACATACCTCATCTCTACCACCAAAAGCCATAGCATTCCTACCACCTTGAGCAATTAAAGCTTCCGCCATTCTAGCCCAACCATCTCTTTCCGATTCCCATCTCCTTCTTTCCTCCTCAAACGACCTAACCAATAAATCTCTTTGTATCGTAAGCCAATTAATAAACTCTGCTTGTCTCTCCAGTTGTTCAGGATCAATATGCGAATCTAATAACTTCTCAACCTAGAAGGAACCATAAAGATAAATAAATAAATTGCACAAAATTATATATAAAAGAATAGGAATAGGGTAAATATTGCAAGGGGTCCAGAACAAAAGTAAGGGGGGGTAACATACCATATCTCCCAACTCTCTTTCCCTCTCCGTAGTGATTGTCTTCACAGTATCAGAATGCAAGCCCATATCTGATATTCGAGATTTAATAGAAACGATGGTTTGGTCTGAGAACGACATTGGTGGATCGCTGCCCATCAAGGCTGACTAGCTCTGCACGGTCTCACACCAAACACAGGAACACACGCGCGACTGGTCACGTGAATATTTAAGACATCACATGATGTTGAAGAGCACGGGCCTTCGAAGTTCGAACTGACGTCATTACCTGGATCCCCCCCTGAAGATGCTTCGCGAAATGACAATGATAAGAGAAAAAGTACACAATAATAGATAAGAGTCTAAGCTAAAGACATGACGAAACATAATCGTAAAAAAAAACGAAGTACTGTTCCTAAGTAAGTATATTCATTATTCACCCAATACCGCATTTGCCAAGTTCCAACGCCCCTACAATCCCAACCGACAGGCATTCATATGAACGAACACAAAAAGCACACATAAACACCATCAACATATAGTACAAATTTAAAAAGAGAGCGAGAAGACCAATTTCACGATCACGAAAACAGCATAATAAATAAAAGAAGAGACAAAAAAAGAGGAGCAGTAAGAGTTGAAAGAATAAGATTTGCAACGAAAAAATGGATAGACACCGCCAAAGGGAAGGGAAAATGGAATTAAAAGAAAAAAAAATTTCAAACACACTTGCCTAACCAAAACCAACCGCTTCAACGGGGGGGGGGTATCATATATAAAAAACCTTCTCCCTCCTTTCAGGCTCTCCCCCTCCCCCGGCTGAATAACCCTTTTACCAACCCATCCCCCTTCAACCCTTCCACAAAAGAATTCCTGGAAAACCAAAGACAGAGAACCATAAGTAAGAAACGAAACTCGAAACTGTCCAAAAACTTATAAACCATCGATCGATTCATCAATGAAGAAGGGATACAACACAACAATTCGTTCTCGTTCCATTTTGTTTCGTGTTTGTGTTTTTGTTGTTATTGTTCTTGGTTATTTCGATTCAATAAAATCAATCAAAGCATCCGCAACAAGATCTGCATGAGTTATAACAACTTCATGACCAGCTCCATCAACAGTAACAAGTCTTGCATTTTCTCTCGTTTTTTCTGGTAACAATTCGATGATACGAGGTGAATATTTCGGATGGACTGTTGTATCTTTCGTTCCCTATTCAAAATAAAAATAAAAATAACCGTGTATGAGTACTCAGAGAAATGGGGAAAGACAAGAAAAGTAAACTCACATGAATCAATAACACTTTCTTTCCTTTAAACCCATTAGAAGAAAACACAGCAGCTTGTCCTCTAATCGGTCCATCTCTCAAAGAAGATGAAAGTGCAGTATTATAACCTGACAAATGGGCTGACTGTAATCTCACAATCTAAATCAAAAAAAGGTCAATCAAAACGAAAGGGTTTAAATCCAATATATAATCACCTCAAGAATAGTATCAGAATCATCAAGTGCATTCGTCGACGAATTAGTAAGATGTTGAAGATATTTCTAACCAACCCAAAAGAAATAGAAAATCAGTTCACGGCTGATAAAGCGGAGGTACAATAAAGGCGAAAAAAGAACTCACTCGGAAAGGCACACTTGAGGCTACAGTCTGTACCAATGGTGAAGACATAAACTTGGCAGTGCGTGATATATCGCCATTCTATAACAATAACAATAACAACCAACGAAAAGAACGGAAATGAAATCAGTATTCAAGCATACAACGCAAGATAAGCCAAGAAGCAGGATAACCATAAAAAAGAATGATAAATGATGGTACATTACCTCAATTAAACCCGAAGAAGCGATTAAAGCAATTTTTTCATCTACCAAATGTGGGAAATGAGCTGTAAACGCGCCTGCAATACCACCTCCCTACAAAAAAACCCATGACAAATAAAATAATGAAATTACACATAACGAAAAACGCGTGTTCAGCCCATATACGTCATTGATTCATGTACAGTACAATTGAGGAGGAGACGTACCATTGATACACCAACTATAATTGCTTTATCCCATTTGATATGTTGCATCAGAAGTGCCAGTTGTGTCGTGAATAAACCAGGGTTATAAGTAGTTTGAGGAGCATCAGAATAACCGCGGCCATAGAGATCTAAAATTACGGCAACAGAGTAAGGGTGTGTGAGTATGGGGAGACAGAGCGGGCTTTTGAGAGTACTGAAAACGGACGCCGGTAGGATAAAACCCAACCAAGAGAGAGATAGAGTATTGTACTAACCGTAAAGCAGTACACGATAACCATTTGAAACCAACTTTGGGGCAACGTCCTTCCAAACGATTGCAGGTATAGATAAACCGTGAATCAGAACCACCTGATGTAGTAACAAACGTACATTTTACATGTTTGAATATAATCAACAATGTGTTGATAACTAGAAAGACGCACCTTTTTCCCATTCTCAGGACCCATGAGCCAATACCTAACTCTCCCGAGTGGAAACTCAACATATCCACCACCTTCATAGTAATCCTCAGGGTATATTTTCCAAGACTTTGCAGTGGAGGGTAAACTAGCCAACGAAGCATGAACATTCAACTTTTGAGGAGGATTTGGGAAAGCCGATAGCAGGTAAGTTGCTAATATCAGAGGTGGCAACAAGAAGAAGGTTAGTGTCAAGCATTGGTATGATGGACTTGAAACCATAATTATGGTTCTGAGTTTTGAGGAATAGTAAGACGTGGAGGAAAGAGACCTAGAATATAACCGACTGCATTAATGATTGGATTTGACCCTGCGCTGGAAGCTTCACGTGACCTGATTTAAGCGTTCTAGGACCATGTGCCTGACCCAGCCTGACCCTATATTTGGTTGAAATTCCTCCGAGTGCCCGAATGTCTTCCGTTGATGTTTGATATTTCGGATACCGTTATTCGCACATTACCAATACCTACACTCTGATATTTTTTCTGGGTTTTATTTATTTATTATTGGATTTATAGATGATTTGCGAGCTGATCGATGGTCTGTACTACACACTGACTACACATCGTCACTTCCGTAGACATCGGCTACGGGCTATCAGCCCGCAATCGAGAACGCGCGCTCATATCGGTAAGGGATACCATCCAACAGCCTTATCTTCCACAAGTCTTATATTTTGTTTATTGCTGCAGTTTCAGACCGTGGTTATAGCTGTCAACTAAACCAACAGACCACACTTGTTTGTAATTTTTTTCTCAGGCCAAACTAATTTTAGTGTCTGTACTGACGTAGGGATATATATAGCCGACACATACCCACGGCACAAATATTGCATCGCATTCGCTGATATGAACTATAAGTATGAAACCCCCGGTAGGTTTCGAGGAACGAACTACAGCTGTTCTTGTGTTTGAGTCCTTGATAAATTGAGGCTCGACTCCTTATCTACCTCCGAGGACCCTACCAACACATCGTCTAGCGATGACAAATGCTTTGGTTGCTAGAAAAATGTAAGTAAAATGAAGGATAAATCTTGGTACGCATAGTAATTTTATGAATATCGTAGGCATGGCTCCAGAGCCTGAACTTGAAAGTTGTACTCGCATCCCACTAATACCTCCTCCAGAGCCCGGAAGATTTACCAGTTTTAAATGAATACTCCCAAAGAATGACTTCCGGCTCCAGAGTCCGAAGTGAGTACTCCTATGTTGTCATTTTCTCGGGTCGTCATGAGGTGGGTCCAAAGTCACACGAGCGGAGAAAGAACCCAAAAGCGAAAGGAATACCATTGTGATTGATAAGAATCTCGAAAAGGCAACAATTACATCATAGACCAGAAGAAAAGGCAAACAACTCTCTCCAAGCACCGCGAGGTCACTACTAGATGACTATGGCTTAATGTGAGGCCTTTTTCTGCTCCACTTCCCTCCGCTAGATGTCAAATAAACTTTGCCGACAATTCTGCACCGTGGCATGGTGCAAATAGCAAAACTAGTCTCAAGCTGTTTTCTTATTAAATAGCTCCCATGACAAGTGAACGCAGAAAACAACCCCAAATGTGGCTGTTTTCTGGATCATCTTCTGTCTATGATGTAGTTGTGATGAATGTTGGTTATTGAACAGCGGATTGGAAGCTCATTGATAAGTATAGCTAGAAGAACTTTACGAAAGGACCCCAATTCTGCTATTGATGGATGTTTGTGGAGCCATGTAGTAATCAACGGACGTCGACTACGTGATTTTTGTTAATGCAGAAAAAAATCTTAACGCTGTACAACACACACACTCTCTCTGACATAATATTACTCTTGTTGATTTGCAGCTGGAGGAGTAAGTGAGTAACGTAAGTACATAGTTGGAGCAGTAGTTTTCACATCACAGAGGGTTGTGGTATTTTAAGGAACGTATGACAGCCATCGGACTACGTAGATCTCAAGATCATCCTTCTCCGGAAATGGGAAGAGCGGCAAGGTATATAATTGCAACGGTTGTCTAACCCTACTACGCCCTTGTGGGACTCCTTGGCTTCCCCCAATTATTACCTTTTTCTATCATCTTCCTTATTGTAAAAAAGAAACCACCAGCCCAGTGTTAAAATGACTATCGGACGACCGAGTTCTAATGAGATTCTGAAAGACCAGTTGTATTTGGGCAAGTACGTGGTAATTTACGACTCAGCACTCGTTAATGTATTGTTGACAAATATTTCTTGTTAGTCTGGCCTCTGCACAATCCCATGAACATAGACAAAAACTCCAAGTAACACACATCGTTTCTGTTTGTCAAGAATACCTGCCAACGGGTGGAGGTCCCAACAGTCACCTACACATCCCGGTCGACGACACAGAATATGAAGACCTGCTCATACATCTACCGAGAGCGTATAGGTTTATACAAGCAGCTTTGAATGATGGAGGTAGAGTTTTGGTTCATTGTGTTATGGGTATATCAAGGAGTGCTACCGTTGTTGCTGGCTTTCGTGAGTTCCAACGTCGTTATTGTCTAGTAATCTACATAACGCTCATTACTTTCAATAGTCATGCAAAGTAGAAAAATGGATGCTCGATCTGCTATGCGGTATATTAAGCAACGTGAGTCAAGTCTTTGATCAACCTTTAGCTACATAGTGTGTATGTGTGGGGTACGGTTCTTACCCTACTATAACAGGTCGACCTCAAGTTCATCCAAATTATGGCTTCATTAAACAACTCGACACATATGCAAAATGTCATTATGAACCTTCACCCTCTAATGCTGCTTATCGTTCATGGAAGAAACGCCAACAACAAGATGTAACAAACTTTCTTAATCAATTGGTGGATACTGTTTCGATTATTCCGGATAAATTGTTGTTAAATAGGTGGGTTATAATGTGAGGGTAACAGAAGCCAGGGAAGTAAATGCGAGTCGAATGGTTTCTGTTGTAGTTACCCTCTCTATTTTTATTATTATCCAATCGCCTTGTTTACTAACATTTTGAATTTTTGGACTTTTTTATACTCCTCTCCCGTATTATTGCTTGCGCTTTCTGTACGTTTTCCTTCTTATTTTCTTTCCTGGGTTTCTCTCTCCAACATATGGTTTAAACCCACTTTTTTGTTGTAGTGATGAAACAGCGCAACATCGCATCAGATGAAGCATTCTCAATGATTGAAGATATCCTTCCATTATTCAATCCCACAGTCAACTTCTCAAGGAACCTCGATATATATGAAGCTTGTGGTTATCAACCGAGTCAAGATCATCCAGTGGTTGAAGAATGGTTGTCACCCAACGATTCTTTCGAATCTCGATTGAAATTGGGAAAAGTTACAAGCAAAAATGGGACTAGAGGTTCTGGTGATGATGATGATTTAAGGGGATCAACACCGCGTGTATCAAGTTCGGCATCATATTATCGAACACCAATTCCAACTTCAACGCCAACTCTTACTAAACAAATATATAGATATGGATATGGATGTGGATATGAAGCTCGTACTCCAAGTCCTTTACGAAATTCGTCTACGAATCCATTCGAGGAATCATTTGAAGTTGCCAACATAAACTCCAACGCGGTGGACTCCAGTAAATCGAAATCGAAATCGAAATCGGATGCGAACGATAATAATAATAAATTGGGTATGGATATGGAAGCGAAGGCTTTGGAATTGTTAAGCGAGACTGGGTTTGATTTGAATGCGTTTGGGAATGCGTTGAAGGAAATTGGGAGGACAAGTTTGAGTGCTACTAGTAATGGTAAAAGTGAAGGAAATGGTAATGGAAGATCACCAATAAAATCACCAATAAAATCATCACATGTTGGTGTTGGGTCGGAGAGCGGAACAGGATTTGGAAAGATGTCAGTTAGTTGGAGACAGCAGGTTGAAGTTGATAAGTCGAGCAAGAGACAACAGGCTGCCTGAAAGGTTGAAGAAATGGTTTTTGAAATACCAGGCCCAGGAGTCGTGTATCGGAGTTGAGTTGACAACATTTAGCGTTGAACGTTGAGTGGTGTTTTGTTTTTATACCCTACTTTGTAATGTAAATCGGGAGCCGTACGACTCTTTTGGAGGGAAATTGCCTCAAAATGCTACTTTTGGAGTTTTCGATAATATTCCAACTTGTTTCGAAGAATTTCGGAGTTTGGTACTTGCCAGTGACACCCATTGGGACCCTGATATGGACAACGTGGGATTACCGGATTTCAGCGCTTCAATACACCATCTCTTTTTGCATTCACCATGTTCCACAGCTTTGTAGTACCCAAACTTGTTCCACGTCTGCCAACCTGGGCAGAAACCGGACAAAATGTTCTTCTTTCTATGCCCACCAACAAACCTTTTCTTGCGCTTTACATCCAGTTGTCCAAAAAGAGTGTACGCTCCCGTACCCCATACTTGTTTGTGGTTTCAAACGAGAAACCTACTGCACCTGATTGGGAATATTTGATCTTGGATAACGCAAATAATGCTGGTTCAGATAGAACATTGACTGTCGTTCCTCCTCTTCCTTTCCAAAATCCTCTTAGCCTTATCATTACTCCGCGTATTAGCGGCGCATTCCCTGATACTGAAAGTTTTGAACTGTTATCTAACTTGGAAAACTATCGACTAGATGACATTAGCCTTGACCGATTTCTACGTGCTTTGGACCAAACGAAACCTTCCTTACCCCTCTTGGTATACACTGGAGGCGATGATAAACCTAGTGAAGGGTCAAGATGGAGTCCTTGGGAGTATTTGATGGTGGCGGAACGCGAAATACCTTTTTTATATCGTGGCACAGAAGTACAATTTTACTTTGATTTGGTTCCATTCAAGTCGCTTGCTTCCACGTTGACGCCTCATGTGTTTGATGAATTGGCCTTGCTGTACCGGTATGTCAACCATTGGCTGGTATAATGGACTAAGTTGGCTGATATGCACTGACTATCCCAGGTTTGTATATGATTATACCTGGAAGGACTGTGAACGCACAATTGAATATGTTCAGGAGGTGCGAAAGGTGCGCAAATTGCATTTAGATTTTCGTATCAAGTTATCGGACTCATCTGATGTTAATACTGCTAGTGTGGCAAGTCGGAGAATATAGTTCCACATTCTCTAGCTCTGCTCGAAAAGTACCCTGATCCTTTGGTGGATTCTCAACGTGCTTACACATGTCACCTAAAAGAACTAATTGGCCGACCAAAAATCTGATGACGGTGACCAAGATTCTGTGACTAAAGAGCGCATTCCAATGTGGGATCCACCCATTGCATTAGAAACACCTGCTGTAAAAATCTCGCATGATATTCAAGTCATTGTTTTTGATAAGAATGTTCTCATTGCAGGGATTTCCACCTAATTATTGTCATTTCTGACTTGTTGAAACACTAATTTTCTCCTCTTATAGGATTATGACGGTCCCCTCACAGACGCCCTTACGCGTATATTCCCTCCTTTGGTACACCAATTATCTCCCACACAACTGCTACACCTGTATGTTGAATACGAAACCCTACAAGCATATCATGGCGAACCCGACTCTCCAGAGTCCATAGTCCAAAATATCGCGCGTTACTTGTCTGTATCTGTGGATGCAGGATTCGCCAAAACACAGCTGACACAATACGGCCAACCACGACTTTTTTCTGGAATTCATATCATCGCATCGTTTCAAGAACAAGGTTACTCACTGACTGTTCTTTCTTTTCTCGAAATTCCACCGCTTCTCCATGATATACCAAGGTTAATGCCCATTTCGTACTCAGAGGACTGGCCAAACCTGCTTGTCAAAGAATATTCGTCTGTACAACGAAACCAAATACTGGTTGTTACAAGTGACATGTATCGTACTGGAGTGCTTGCTAGCAGGTCGGGATTTCGTACGGCATTCGTAAACAATCCCAATACTCGCAGCGCTGACTCCTGAGCTATTCCTTCCTACTGCACCACCAACCCTCAAATTTCCTACATTACTGGTATTACTGGATGCTCTTCGACTGGATCCCTCGTCCTTACCAATACCAAGCGACCCTTTAAAAAACCTGGATTCCTCTCCTCCAATGCAATTTCAGGACTGTTATCAAGTTACGAACCGGCTTGGGTCCGGATCATTTGGTACGCCGTCAACTTGATTGTTTTTTGAGGCTACTAAATCTGTTGGGCCGAGTCTACGATACCATACAGATTCATACAGGTGCACACGTTGCTGTCAAATATGAAAGTAGAGAATTTGAGGATAATATACTTCACTTACCTTATGAAGCCGCCATTTACTCGCAACTTGAGGGTATACCGGGTATACCTCGTATCCATTGGAGTGATGTTCAAGAAACAGCATCTTTTATTATGATGGATAAGCTTGGGCCTAGCTTGGATAAATTGAAAAGCTTTTGTCAAGGGAGATTTACGGTAAAGACTGTACTTATGATTGGAGAACAGATGGTCCGTTACCTCAGTATTTATTTGTCCAAATGACTCACCGTGTTTTTTCTTCTTCTTTCTACGTAGCTCTCGATCATCGAAGCAATTCACTCTCGAGTTGTCATTATCCGTGACATCAAGCCAAGCAACATGGCAATGGGTTTGTCAGGAGATTGTAGGCAATTGATTTTGGCATTGGTAAACTATGGTTGGACCCTACCACAGGAAAACATATTCCATTCCGTGAAGGAAAGAGACATCTTGGAACTAATAGATATGCCAGCATTAATGCAAATCTAGGTCGAGGTGAGAATATACAATGTAGTTCTCTGTTGGACACTCAATATGTCCTTCTTAATTCAGAGTCAAGTCGTCGAGATGATATTGAATCATTAGGATACGTACTGCTTGATTTCTTGCATGGGCGACTACCCTGGAGTGCTATATTTGCTTCAAGCTCCAAAGCAAAAGTAAAGCGTATTGGAGAAATGAAGTCGGGTAAACCACTCAGTGATCTTCTTGCCCACAAAGATACACCTAAATGTTTCGTGGATTACTTTGAACACTGTAAGAATTTGGCTTTTGAAGAGAAACCGCGCATGTTATGAAGGTTATTCAAAATGGAGGCAGAGAACAGGGGATTAGGAAAATATGATTGGTACACTGGTGAAGCTGGAGCATTGTTACCGGGAGAGTATAAGTTTAATCCTCAGTCCTTGGAATTTCTGAGATGGAAGCGTTTTGGGGACCAATATGTGATATGAACCCCTTCAACTAATAAATACGTCAGATAAATCTGAAATGAATTGTTAATTTTGTAGTTGCAGCGGGCAACAAGTACGTAGGCGTTGTAAAATGTGACATATATAAACGAATATGTAGATGGGATTTGGGATTGGAAGACAATTTCGAGTACTAGAAGTACTTCTGTTCTACTTTTCCACAATCCCATTGCCTGTGTTTATCTTTGTAACTGATCTCCTCCCTATTTCATAACACAATCAATTCAGCACAAGGTGCAAGTGGCCATGACATTGGTCAATGCTTACTGATTCGCTTATTCAAGGCTTGAATCAATTGAGGAATAGAAGCCAATGGCCTTTCCGGGTTTTACCAGAGGGGAAGAAAAGATACTTGTCATGGAATATGTTAACCGGATCTTCACATAGCTTTCTCTTTTTACTTTCTTCGTGCCAATTATCTTCCCAGTGGACGCCACTCCTAAACTCAGGATTATTAAACCTTACAGAATGTTGAAAGAATTGTGCTTTCATGGCGGCCAGTTTGCGCAACCTTGTATTTATATCATCAGTTGTCCAATACTCAATATCCATAGGCCATTGGGTACAGGGACGTCAAAAGTTGTGTGCGGGTAAGAAGTTGGTTTTCGGGGAGCTGTGTTGCGAACGGGAATAGGTAAAGAACGTAAAATAGACTTTCCACCTAACACGAAGCACTGAATAATCAGGGAGAATTATCATAGTTGAGTTCCACTTACATCATCAGCAACATTACGACAAGGATTGTATATCATGCCTTCCAAAACTGCAATTGACATGTAGGCACGAATTCCCTGAAATATCGTTTGAGGAGGACAAACAATTTGGCCATCGTTAACATCCTTAGTATGGATGAGACTAGCAAGATCGAAGTCGTGAAGAACACCATAGATACCCTTTGGTGAAGAGACCTTCCTGCGACACAACACAACCTTCGATTCTGGTGCAAAAGGTTTAGCGAAGATTATAGGATCCTCCTGTGAAAGTAAGATGTTCCCATCACTGATGTTTCGATGGAGGAACCCTTTTTTATGTAGCCAGTTGATTGCTAAATAACCACCATCACCACAGGTTATACAGACAAGTGGCAGGCCACCGGATACTTAATGACGTACCTCTGAGACCATCCACGATCGCATGAACGACTTCCTTGAACTTTTTGTACTGAGACAATGTACGTTTAAACAGCGAGATCGTTAGTGAAGCATCTGACGAACTCAGATGCGTTTTCTTGTAGAAGAGTCACGTGCTTAACACGACTCAACTCGCGTTTCAATTAGTCTCAGTTTCCTATCTACTGCTACGCGTACTCATACTCGTACCCACAAATCACATTCTCATTAAACCAATTCCTTCACAACATATACCACCAACCTACCATGGTCAACAACAGCAGATCCAACATTTCAACTGACACCGGAACAAGACAAACCAATAATCAAGAGGCTCACATGCGAAGATTCTCCAAGCCTTTGTCTTCCTTAAACAAGAAACAACTACTCGAGTTGGCGAACTACATCGAACTCCCAGAAGATGAGAACAACCCGAGGCTCACCGTTGTTATCTTAAGAAGAAACATCAAGAATTATTTCAACGAAATACCGGAACTTAAGGAGAATCCAATCTACGTTGGACTCTTCCCAAAACCTAGAAGACCTGGTAGGCCAGCATCCAATAGGCCAAGGGTACCAAGGACAAACAACGCAGAACCCAATCCAAGGAACCAGACACCCCATGATACGCGAAGACCTCCGGCACCAACCATCGACCAAAACGATTCATCTGAAGAATCCGAATGGGGAGGAATCTCAAGCAGTCCCATCTCAACCCGGTCCAATTCGTCAACGGACTCATCCCCAGAAACACCAGATATACCTCGTCCGACAACAGTAGTCAACACAACCCCAAATCCCAGTACTCAACTTCAAGACCAAACTACTACTGGACGACCCATAGCATATCAAGAACCCCAAAACCAAAACCAGACACAACCACCACAACGACATCGACAACAACAACAACGTTTCGATGTTTCTAACGCGACATCAACCCCGATAAACAACCTAGGGGACCCATTCGCAAGACCAAGCAACCTCGGCAATGGCCCCCAACAAGGACCAGCACCAAACACAAACAATTCATCAGGCAGTCAAGCTCACAACTCCAGAAACTCAATTTCCACAAACACGAACGGTAAGTCGACGTCTCCTATCCCAGCTATCATACATTATACCGGCGCCCGTACGGGGGTATGCCAATTTGTCTACGGACCTTTGCCCACGGGCAATACTTTGTCATGCAGTATTTCATGTACTCAACCCACGGGCCACGATTTACTATCACATATACATATTTTACTGCGTACGAGCAGAATATGTCCCAGATAGGGGACACTTAAAATCTCCACATGTGATTACACACATACACCCAACCGACCGGGTCCATCTTCCCTTACGAGGGTCACCGAGCCCGAACAAGGTCATACCCCCATTTCAAACATAAACCAATTCCGAGAGAATCAAACTTACAAATTACCCATAAATAAATAGATGTCTCCCTCTCCGACGTCAACAACAATGAACACATTGTCACCCAACGCGATCAAAGAGGTTACATCGAATTCACAACTGGACAACAATGTGACGAAGCACCCGTAGAAATCCCAGACAATATTTGGGCCAGGTTCAGAAAGGGCAGAGGCTGGGAGACGCACATACCTTTGACATATCTGACAGACAGAAGATGTCTCTCCAGGGCCATCAACCACGTTGATAGCCAAGATGTTCGCATGGATTACAACGGGAATCTTACACTGACGGACAAACCTCTGAACAAGGCAGAAGAGGATAAATTGAATTTCGAGGAATGGCACCAAGCATGGAGCTGCCTTTTATATATGATAAAATCCATGAACTCCCACAAATTATATACAGCATGGAATGCTCACTTCGAACGAATACTCAATACCAATGACAAATCCCAGAACTGGGATATTTGGTTGACTTATGATATTGCCATCAGAAGACAAAGCTGGCAATATGCCCTAGACCCAGCTGCCCTCCAGGAAAAGATCTGGAAAACTGCCGAGTCACAGTGCATATATGCACGTTTAGTTAAATCTAATCACCAGCTTAATACTCAGAACCAAAGACCGACATACGACAACCTCCCTTTCCAACACAACCAACCCAACAACCACTACAATAACTATAACCCATATCAAGTCGGACCTCCATGTCAACAACAAGGATACAACCCTTACCAGCGACAGAGCTCCAATAACTTTCGGAGGAATCAAGGATCCTCAAACACAAATAACACATGGAAACAACCAAGTCAGTGTTTTCTCTGTGGAGATAAAAACCACCAATCCATTGTCTGCACATCATCATTCATGGTCAACGGCAACCCAATCCTACTCCCACAAGGACCCAATCCGAGGAGTACCAGGTTTGACAGTGAAGGAAAATTCTATTGCTACAAATTCAAAGGGGTCGTGGGCTGCCAACAACCACCAGCCCCAAACCATGGAGTTCACCAATGTACACTGTGCTGATCAACCGATCATGGAGCACAATCATGCAAATCTGTATGATTCTCTCCCAGTGATCACCCCACTTGTACATAACGAATGGAAAAATATTTTACAATGCCTCAACCTATTAGACACCTTCCCCGACATCCCATCCAGCATTGAGTTCGGTTTCGATATGGGAGTTAAAACTCCCATCAATTCAACCTACACTCCGAAAAACCATAAATCAGCCATAGACCACCCCAACATCATTGAAAAGTACATTGAAAAAGAACTTACTGCCAGTCGTTACAGCAGCCCATACTCAAAATCACAACTCCACCAAAAAATCGGAGAATTCCGCTCATCCCCTCTTGGAACCATTCCCAAAGCCAATAGCCAAGATGAATTCAGGGTTATTCAAGATTTCTCATTCCCACGAAATGATAGAGAAATTAAGTCAGTGAATGAAGACATAAACCCTGACGAATTCACCTGTAATTGGGGCTCATTCACCAAAGTCTACAAATTGGTAGAAACAGCTCCACCGGGAACCCAAGCCGTGACAATGGACGTAGACGCAGCCTTCCGGTGTTGCCCAATTTCACCAGCTCAACAGAGATACTTCATCGTTTCCTGGAACGAAAAGTTCTACATCGATCATTGTGCCCCATTCGGGGCAAGCAGTTCTGGAGGCGTTTTCGGGAGATTAGCGGATGCAATGTCCGAAATCATTCGAAGACATACAAACTCACCTTGTGAAAACTGGGTAGACGATTTCTTGTTCTTAAGATACCTAATGGAAAAACTCGGAAACTCCTCACCAGAACCAAAGTCATACACATATGATCTCAACCTCATAGAGAAGATTGCAGCACCACTTGGATGGCCATGGAAACCATCCAAGACAGTCCCATTTGCATCTGTCTTTCGCTACCTAGGTTTCCTATGGGACCTTGAAGCCAAAACTGTTAGCATCCCAGAGGACAAACAAGAGAAATACTTAAGAAGGTTATCATCCTGGCCAAGCTCCTTAAACAAATTCACAAAACGCGAAGCTGAAACACTACTTGGCACCTTAGTACACTGCTCCCTAGCACTCCCCGATGGCAGATCTCGTTTACCCGCATTATCAAAATTCGTACACTCTTTCAAGAGTTTGTCACCCTTCGCTAGGAGATTTCCAAATGCAACCATCAGGAGCGACATAATCTGGTGGATATGTCAGAATGGTAGAGAGTGATGTTGAGAATGAGAGTGAAGTTGAGAGAGAGTTAAGCTCAGACACAGACACAGACACAGAAAGAAGGGAATTGATTAGATGGTTTGGCTAAGACATGAGGGACTTATATATCTACCAGAACAAAGAACAACCAAAAGGGGAGAACAATAAGGACCCTTGCCAGCACACAAAGGGAATATGTAAGTAACATAATAAGGGAAAAGAACATTATGAAAGAGTCCAGAACATCAGGATAAGATAAGTGGAGTGATTAGGAAAGATGGATAAGATAAGGAGATATCTGGGAAAAACCTAACAGGATAAACAACTTACAAGATAGCACCTGCTCCTCCAAAATCATCCCACCACCCCCGCCATGTCTAATTGAATTCTGGGTAGATGCATCCACATCATGGGGAATCGGTGTGATATTCGGAAATGAATGGAAATCCTGGAAGTTAAAGAAATGTAAGCGCAGGATCGTAGAGGACGACGAGACGAGCACGATGACGAAGGAATGGAAGGAAATGGTTGAGAAATGACTGAGATATAACACAAACACTGCAGACACTTGTATTAGACTAGAACATACAATAACTTCTTAATTACTCACCTGCAGACACTTGTATTAGACTAGAGAGTCTTCATGTGTCTGCAGGACGCTTCAGTAACGTGTGACGTGACATTGTGATGTCACAGAAAGCGGAAATAATCTACAAGTCCAAAACTCCAAACAGAGTATCCAGCCACAACTCTTCTAACCTCAACCAACAATAAGTACTGACCTTGGGGACTGTCTAGAGCATTCCTGACATACCCCCCTGATCTAGCCAGTCCAGATAAAGGAAGAAAACAAAAGGAGAGGAAAAGAGTGAAGTGATAAAAGGAAAAGGGAGAGAAGGAATTATGATGAAAGTCCAAGAAGAGGAATGAAGTGAGAGACTGCCTTTGGTTCAACAGCCTTGGTGAAGATATCTGCTAGTTGTTCAGAGGTAGGAACAAAGAGAGGGGAAATAACTTTGCTTTGAACAGCATCACGGAGCCAGAAATAACGTAAATCCAATTGCTTCATACGGCCATGGTGTTCAGGATTTTTAGCAACGGTAATGGCGGATTGGTTGTCGATGTGAAGAGTGGAAGGGAAAGTGAAGGAATAACCAAACTCGGATAGAATGTTGCGCATCCACATAATCTCCTTTCCACCTTCAACAGCTGCAACATACTCAGCTTCAGTAGAGGAGAGAGTAACCAAACTCTGACGTTTTGAAGACCAACCAACAGCTGCACCACATACCAAAGTCACATAACCACCCGTAGCCCTTCCAGTCTCTTGACACAAACCATGAGAAGCATCCGAATATGTGATGAAGAGATCCTCGGTAGCCATGTCACCTTTGTAAACCAACTTATAGTCCATTGTACCCTTGAGATAGCGGAAGAGATGTTTGACAGCAGCCCAATGTTGAGGACCAGGATTATGATTGAACCTTCCAAGATAAGAAACAGCAAAGGCAATGTCGGGACGAGTCATGGTGGCCAGATATTGAAGAGCGCCAACAGCGCTAAGGTAGGGAACATTTTTCATGAGGAGTTTATCATCTTCGGTGACAGTGACAGTAGAGAGATTGAGTCCAGGAGTGAGAGGAGTCTTCACGGGTCGACAATCGGACATCTGGAAGCGTTCAAGGAGTTCCTTGACATATTTCTCTTGTGAAAGCAAAATGGAGCGATGAGAGGGGTCTTGATCAACCTTAACAGCTAGTAACCAGGAGGTAGAGCCAAGATCTCGGAGTTTGAAGTGAGTAGAGAGCTCTTTGATCGTATCGTCCATGGCCTTGTCATCCTTTGAAGGGAGAGTGATATCATCAATGAAAATGGGGACAATAACCTTGACTGGACCTTTAGAGTAGATGTAAATAGAGCTGTCAGATTGGAGTCAGATGTAACCAAGTGAAGTGAAGACTGAGTGAAGTTTCTTGTTCCATTGTCGAGCTGCTTGTTTGAGTCCGTAAAGCGATTTTCGAAGCCTAAAAACCATGTTTGAATCACCAAAATGATAACCTTCAGGTTGACGCATATAGATCTCCTCTTCCAAGTCACCATAAGTAAAGGCGGAAGAGATATCAAGAGAGCGTAACTTGTAACCTTCTTTGGCAGCGAGAGCAACAATGAGACGGAGGGAAGCGGGACGGAATGTAGGAGCGAAGACTTCAGTGTAATCATATCCAGGACGTTGAGCATAACCTTTAGCAACTAGACGAGCTTTATACCGTTCAATAGAACCATCAGGATTGTCCTTAATCTTGTAAACCCAACCAGACTTGATAGCTTTCTCACCACGGGGTAAAGGAGTAAGTTCCCAAGTACCATTCGCCTCAAGTATAGAATACTCCTTATCCATCGCCTCTTTCCATAAATGTGAATCGGGGGAATTCATCGCAGCTTTGAATGATCCTGGATGACCAGATGACACATTACCAGCAAACTCAACTTCCTGAAAACCATTCTTCTCATCAGAGACCAAAAACGCGAAATCTTTGTCACTATCCTCAGCCTCAGAGTCAAAATGAAGCCGTTGTTGTCGGAGATTCTCTCGAACTTTCCAAGAAGGTTGTCGGATACGAGAGCCTCGTCTACGGGATGGTGGTTGAGCAGAAGGCGGTTGTCGATGAGGAGGAGTAGAAGGAGGAGGAGAAGGTGTAGCTGGTTGAATAAGAGGTGTTGAAGGTGGAGAGAGTTTTGGAGAGAGAGGTGGTGATGGTGAAGGTGAAGATGGAACAGGTGCCGGAAGATGAATAGGAGCAGCAGGAACTGGAGGTGGAGGATCAATAGCTGGAGGTGGAAGTGAAGTGAAATGCTCTACAATACCCCCCTCATCTTCAGGAAGTGGAACATCTGAGATTGTTGGTGAAGTTGGAGTAGATGATATAGAGGAAGATGGTATAGAGGATAGGGAGAAGTCGGGAATATCATTCATCTTCACTTTTGAAAGACCTGGGAAGTAGCGTTCATCGAAGTGAGCAGTTTCGGAGATGATAACCTTTCGAGTTGTTGGATTGTAAAACTTCCAACCTTTGTAACCAGGTTCATAACCCAAGAAAATACACTTCTCCATATGAGGTTCAAGAGATGTACGTCTATCCTTTTGTACAAAGACGTAAGCAGTGCATCCCCAGACTCGAAGGTGAGAGACGTCAGGTTTGCGCTTGTAGAAAGCCTCGAATGGAGTGGTGTGAGGAAGTGGGGAAGTAGGAAGGAGATTCCAGACATGAACCATAGATGCTAGACATTCACCCCAGAAAGAAGGAGGGAGACCAGATTCCGAGAGCATTGTGGTGATACACTCACCCATCGTTCGATTAGCACGTTCCGCAAGACCGTTTTGCTGTGGTCGGTTACAAGTAGAATGCCTCCGTTCGATACCACACTCCATAGTAAAAGAGAGAAAGGCGTTAGACATATATTCACCTCCCTTATCATCTTGAAGAGCTTTGATCTTCACCCCAAGTTGGTTTTCAGCCCATGCTTTATAGCGTTTGAAAGCGTCAAAAGCATCTGATTTCGCCTTAAGAGGAGTGATACAACGGAATCGGGTAGCATCATCAATGAAGGTGATCCAGTACTTGAAACCTTGAGCTGTGGTTGTAGGAAGAGGACCATGGAGATCAGAATGAATGAGTTCGAGTGGAGAGCGAGTGTGATGAGTTGAAGGAGGGAATGAGGTTGAATGCATCTTCCCAGCAAGACAGGGTTCACAGATGGGGTCAGGAGAGGTGTTTGAAGCCAGGGAAAGGCCAGTAACAAGGTCTTGATCAATCATCTTCTTCACATCAGTATAATTGTGGTGAATGAAGCATCTATGCCAGAGGGTGAGGTCAAGAGGAAGTGTAGAGGCCGAAAATGCACTCTCAGCAGCAATAACAGAGCCATTAAGATGAGCAGAGTTGGAGGAATTAATGGTGGCAGTGAAGAGAGTTGTTCTAGATCTTCTGAAAGCAAGGGAGTGAGAAGAGATGTTAATAAAAATCCCTTGTGTCGAGCGAGGTATAGGCAAGCTAGGAGGTTACTCCCAAGGTCAGGAACGTGTAAAACCCTCGAAAATTCGACCACTCTAGCCTTCTTTCCCTTCAAGATAGGTTCAAACATAACAGAACCCATTCCAACAGCATAAACAATAGAGTCATCAGCCAAGCGGATAGGGATGTTGGCAGGCATATAGTCTTTGATCCAGTGACGATGAGGGGTCATATGCGATGTTGCCCCAGTGTCAACAAGCCATTGGAAGCCTACATGGAACTGGAGAGGGTTGGAGGAGGAATGGATAGATGTTGCACTGCCGGCGAACTCGGTGATGGTAGAGTGAACGCCGTCGCCTGAAAATTGGCACAATGGTGGCGTAAATAGTAGCGGACGTGTGTGTGAAATTGAGCGCCGTTTGGACGGTTCGTTCGCGAGATATTGAGCTTTTCGTCTTGCCTTCTCAAAACTGATGCATATGACCTGAGAGTGGCCTGTAACTTCACAAAAATCACATTTTGAAGTTGGATAAGCGGCCTGAGGTGTAGCTGAAGGTTTGAGGGGAAGAGGGAGGTGCTCTTGGTGCAAGTGATGTGTTCCAGAAGCCATTGAGTAGCTGTGAAATAGAGAAAAGAGTGCTGAGTGGTAAGGAGTGGAATATATAGATAAATATCGTGATTTCTTGAAGTCCTAAAGCACGGGGCCCATAACCTGTAAGCGCAGGATCGTAGAGGACGACGAGACGAGCACGATGACGAAGGAATGGAAGGAAATGGTTGAGAAATGACTGAGATATAACACAAACACTGCAGACACTTGTATTAGACTAGAACATACAATAACTTCTTAATTACTCACCTGCAGACACTTGTATTAGACTAGAGAGTCTTCATGTGTCTGCAGGACGCTTCAGTAACGTGTGACGTGACATTGTGATGTCACAGAAAGCGGAAATAATCTACAAGTCCAAAACTCCAAACAGAGTATCCAGCCACAACTCTTCTAACCTCAACCAACAATAAGTACTGACCTTGGGGACTGTCTAGAGCATTCCTGACAAGAAAGGCTGGGACAACCACCCAGAACACACAATCGGATGGGCTGAAATCATAGCGATCGAGTGCAGTCTCCGCCTAGCAGTACACAAAAGATTCAACAACACTCACTTTGTTTTGAAATCGGACAACACGGGCGTTATTGATGCGATCAACAATGGAAAATCCCGCAGTCACGAACAGAACATCATCCTACAACACATCACAACACTGCTTCGGGTCAATTCCCTATGGTTGACCTCAGTGTACGTTCAATCCAAAGACAACTTAGCAGATAGACCCTCTAGAGGTCTAATCCCAGACTCCTTTACTCACTGCACGAATTCTTTCACCATAACCCCCTTCCTTAGTCCATATCTCATCGACGACGATTTCATTACATAATTTACCTTCCCACGATGCATTTGACATACACGTAGCATCACAGAGTAGTTCCAACTTAGATACCATCCACAATAAATAGTAATGCCCCCCTTCTTACCACGTTTTATCCCATCCCCTCAATTCCTACAAACCAATAATGCCCATAATGAGAGGCCAATCATCCCACTACGACCATCCTCCTTAGTAGGCCCCAAAGACTTCAACGCCGAAACCGATATGAACATTGTCAAAGCCTTAAAGTCTAGTTGGGCTACTTCTACAACAAATGGCTACAGACGTTCAATTCAAAAATTCCACCAATTCTGCGACACCCATGGTATTCCCCCAGAGAAACGGACACCATCATCCGAATATTTATTATGTGCCTTTGCCACCAAGTCTCTGGGTTCCCTTTCTGCAACAGCGGTTAACAGCCGGATTTCCGCCATGAGAGCTTGGCACACCTTCAATGACTGGCACTGGTACGGTGGCGCTAGATTAAAGCAAGTCTTATGAGGATGTAAAAACCTTGCACCCAGAGACAATGCCCACATACGGAAGAGACACGTCACACTCGATGCCCTCAAATCGCTAGCAAAACATTTACACACGAATAACAGTGAAGATGCAGCCATATTGGCTTGTGCATGTACAGCTTTCTGGGCTCAATGTAGACTTGGCAAACTATTACCAACATCCGGCCAAGATTTATCAACAACCAAACACCCATCAAAAAATGACATTGAATCACTAACTTCACCTTCGAAAATGTCATGGAATCTCTTCATTCCCAAGACCAAGACTGATAGGAAAGGACAGATGGTAGTTCTATCAAAACAAATCTACTCACCAGAAACCGACCCGATCCAGACAATGAAATCCTTCCTAGACAAAACAGCCAATATGCAAAGATCATCCCCACTATTCTCGTTCATGCGGGGAGGCCAAGTTTTGACACTCACTAAACACAGATTCATCAAAAGATGTAACGAGATCTGGAAAAAAACTGGCCACAAAAACTGCACCGGACACTCCTTCAGGATCGGAGGAACAACACAACTCCTCTTATCCGGTGTCCCTCCAGATGTAGTCAAAACGACAGGACGTTGGTCGTCAGATGCCTTCTTAAAATATTGGAGATCAGCAGAAGATATAGTTCCCCTTCATATAAGCAACCTGAAGCTACCCACTGGGGAGACCGGAACCACACAAAATGCTCCTACCACCTCGAACACAGTAATCCACTACCACGCACAACACAAACCAAATATGCAGAGGTTTGAACCTCACCTTTTGGGCGAGCTGACACGCCGATGATTCAATGCCGGCTGGGAGTTTCCTCCCTCTTCAGTTGGGTGAGCCTTCATGCTCATCCAATCGACGTGCCGCCCGGGATACCAATTCCCTTATATTTTTCCTCCCTCTTATCTTACTCAATTTCAGTCGGAAAAATATAACAGTTTCGGTTCTCCTCACCCACACTATAGGTGGTTGTTTCGGTTATTTAGTTACTCAAGTATTCACACATAATATTATCACAACGCTTCCGATTATCTGACTCGCCGAACAAGATGATGTTTTGCTTTGGTGCCAAATTTATTAACGCGTCTGGGATTCCTCTCTCCTCTATAATTCCGCGTTGATGGAGAACATTTGCATCTTGATGAGTACTATGAGAAAAGCTTGTAGAAGGCTAAATAATTGCCAGATGGTGATGTTTACTCACAATTCAGGAAGAAGAATACATTCAATACCATTTCGTTTATCATTTTCCTTTGCTGCTTTTTTCTCCTCTTCAACAGCTTCTCGTATTTTCGAAACCACATTTTCCTTCGATGCTATTGACTGATACTTGAGTGCGTAAGGGCTGACAAAAATATTCTTGTCTTCATGCAACACAATTTGCCGAGCTTCATTTTGATCGTCGTAGTGGACCAACTCCATTATTTCCTCCCCAGTCCCAACTTGTTGATATGCGCACCACACTCTTGTCATTCGACCTCCACAGAATCCATGATTATCAACTAAGTAATGAAGATAGTAGCGGTGGGATCTCCCAGTGTTATCTGGTGGAGTGCTGTAATATTTCGGAAAACGAACGTTATCGTGGATAAATGCCCTTTCTAGTTCAAATCCAGAATCATGTCGAAGTGTTTCGTTGTCTGCAACTGCAAATCCCAATGCCGAGCGAATGATCTCCAATATCCCACTGCTGGTATTAAGGTCAAACGTACATTCTTTCGTACATCGAGTCACCTCTACACAATGTCACTGTATCCTCCCTCATAACCAAACCAAGCACAAAGTGCGAATGGGGTTGTGCAAGCTGTTGCCGTTCCATGTATGGCAACACTCGAGAAATGTAGCTGGAGGGTGAACCACGTGCATTGTCCACCTTTCCAGTGGCGGCAAAACTTTCAAAGCAAATGGCTTCGGGTTTGACTAGACGTTTCTGTAAATGGGAGAAATCTTGCAAGCGAATTGATAGCCTTTCGCTCTGTGACCGAAGAAAAGTGCGAAGATCCTCTACAACATGAAGCTTAAATTTATTTGTAGAGGACGCCATTGAAGGGGAGGCTTCCGTGGATGTTGGTGGGGTATTAATAGGAAGGTCGGTGAATGTGGATTCAATTGTTGAAAAGACGGAAGGACGCCTGTCTCTTTCCTTCTGATGGATAACTGATGAATTGTTGTCAGAAGAAAACGATGTCCACTGTGAATATACTGTGGTAGGAGTATCACTTGATATGGATTCAACTTTGGAGAAAATAGATGGGTGTTCAGCAGCGTCGGAAGGACCCTGCATAGTGAACACTTCAATAGCACGGTAACAATGTTAGGAAGAGGGTTAGAATCTCGCTCATCCGAGGTGGTTTCGGAATCATAAGATGAAGATGGTGATGTTTGATCATATTCACGTTGGCAAGCTAAAGGATTATTTGGGTTGGAAATATTGGTCCTGAGGGTTTTAATTGGCGCGTTCGCTAACCCTGAAGAAACCGATGATAATACGACTTGATGTGCGACAACAGCGACCGTGTTAAGGAACATTACCGCTCCCGTCCCTGTCTGTGTGTCGAGGTGAGGTGTCCATTTCCAACAGTAAATATTGTTAACATCTGTACATTCCTCCTGATAAAGCTTGTCTTCGGTGGAAACAGGGTGGGGTATATAATCATTTTGGCTGTGCACTTGGAGGATATTGAGCTGAAGGAATGCTAGAAGAACAGCTGCCGCAACTCTGATTGACACTACAGAGCCGAATACGTGTTCGACGAGGTCAAAACTTTTGAGAGATTTTGATTCTGTATTAAGTCTGGCATCCCAGTCTCCAGGTTCATTACTGGGATGATTAAGGTGGATATTGCTGTCTCGTGTCCTCAAGCATTTCGTATTGAAATTAATTGCCTGTGGAAAGTTTCTCAGCCTTATTCGTTGACTTTCACAACACTCAACGAAGCCTCACCTAATTGGAGCTGAGAGAACTGTTTCGTATCTTCATGTTCGTACCGCTTTCTTCTATGTTTTTCCTTTTGCGAGGTGACATCCAGGACCAGTGTAGGTTAATGCAAACCAAGCTTCCAACCAGCTTCCAACCAGGGGCTTGGCAATTGGGAGGTGTCACGTGATGGATCAGATCTCCGAGAAATTGCCGAGCGACTGGATGAGCGAGCGCTGACTAGATTCGAGTGGCCATAAGCACCATAATTCATTTTATATCGCGTTTTCAAACGTCAATTTTTCTATAGTACATCGACGTTTGGTATTGTTTTTCATAACCAAGTATCATAAATTCGCTATAATACCGATTAACAATGATTCAAAAGTACGTTTATTCTGGACTTATTCTGAAAAATAGGATACTTCCAATTGTAAATGTTCAAGTCGTATGTATATAGTATGAATACATGGTAAAAGTCTTTAATTACGGACAAAAATCATGAGGGTCACAAAAAAATCCTTAAACCTCAGACTAAGCAAGTGGCACGATCAAGCTTTCCCAGCCCTCTCCTCCAAGCTCTCCTTCTCACTACTGTTCTTTGGTGCTTCACCATGTAATTCTTTCTCTACTCTTTCTTTCTGTTTTCCTGATTCACGTTCCTCGTACACTGAGAAGAAAAGTTTTTTTAAGTTTCAATGTTTATGTAAAGTGGAGGGAGAAACTTACAGAAAGCGAGTTCTTCCAATGTTTTACCAGATGTTTCTGGGAAGAAGAAGTATACGAAGAACACTTCAAATGCGATGAATATACAGTAACTGTTTCAATAAGTAAAAGTAAAAGTAAATCAAGGTCTGCTTTCAGTGTCTAGTATTTGAGTAACAATGAAGAATCTCATACTAACCTGATATAATATTTCCATCCAGCATTTTGAACGCCAATGGGATTGACGAATTGATTGAAGAAACCGGCTGCACGGCCAAACCATTGGAATATAGAAATTCCCTTTGCACGAACGTGGAATGGGAACAATTCAACCAAGAATGCTAAAATAATAGTTGGAATTGATAAGACGAACAGAATAACTGTGTTGGAAAGATTAAATGACTTACTGTATGTTAGGGCGTTATATGCCAAGTTATATGCTGGGCTGTACATGAAGATGAAACTTAGAACAAAAACAGAAACAAAAAATTAGTTGTTTGTCGAGGGCGGACTTATTGCAACGTACGCGATAACTGCTCTAGATGCACCTTGACTGTTTGTAAGCTGGTATTGGGCACTTGCTATTGTCCATCCGACGAAAATAAGAAGAAGGGAGATGGTACACGCCTATTGATAGAAAAGAGAGGAATGTGAGTTTCTTGTATTTATATAGGTTTACCGTTCTTGAGGGAAAAAAGCTGACGAGATAGATGGTTCTGCGTTTGAATCTAGATACAGTTAAAGCGAGCACGGTCGCATTTAAGAAGCCCCAGCAAGTATTTGCCAAATTAATCAAATTCTTGGTACGGTTATCCTTAATTCCAACGTTCTCGAGGATACGAGCCAAGAAATAGCTATAAATATTGTGTCAGTACATTTAGATTTGGGATATCTTTAGCAAATCACTCACGAAATCAAACCATTACCACTCCATTGAGTTACAAGGCCAAGGAAAGCCGCAATCATCACACGTCTCCTCATACCAGGTGTACTAACCATATCTTTCCAACCAACTTTAGACGTCTCCTTTTCGAGTTCCAACGTCTTTTCAATTTGAACATATTCTGCCTTCACAAACTCGGATTCACGATCACCTTCAGCATGATATTTTGCTAAAATGGAAAAAGCTTCGTCACCACGTCCTCTTGAGATTAACCAACGTGGAGATTCGGGAAGGAAGAATGCGAAGGTTATTTGAAGGAGACTAGGGAAGATTTGAAGCACTGAAGGTGTACGCCAACCCCAATTTGATTTCATACGGAATGTACCCAGAGTTACACCAGCTGCTACGATTGCGCCTAGGTGAGAAAATAAGAAAAAGAGATTAGCTGGTGTGTGTGGTTGGGTTAGGTTGATCTTACCCGGGAAGTAGGATGCATTGAATAAGGAACCCAATAAGGCACGTTCTTTCGGATGGGAGAGTTCTATAATTTGGATTGGTTATCTTATTCATGGACCATGGGTGGATGGGTAACAATGGACGTACCTCCAATAAGTGATGAAGCAGCGACAATTGCAAATGGGATACCGAGACCGAGAATGAATCGTGAGACAACAAACATAGCATCTGAATAATTTTCTGTTCAACTGACCCAGACTTTGATCGATCGATAGGAAGGGGAAGAAAAAAAACGCACAATTTACGGCGACAGTTTGAAGAACTCCGCCGATTATCATGATTACACTTCCAAAGATAATTGCTCGCCTTCTACCAAGACCATCAACAACCAAAGGGATGAGGGGGATTGACAAGATTGCTCCAAGTGAATACATGGCAGACATGAGACCCAAGAGGGTGGTACGAGGTGAATCAAAGACTGTGATTAAAAAACGGTTTGTTAATGCGATTTAGCGGTTTAATGGGAGAGAACTAACATGTATCCCAGGAATCTACGGCTTGCAATCCATTCATCATTGAAGAATCAAAACTGGAAATCTTTTATTGAATTTCTTTGTATTTACGGAAGTTCAGAAAGAATACTTACCCACTAGTCATCTCAACTCCCAGACATGTTGGGATGAAAATGAGGTATAGTATACGAAGGTTTCGTTTCTTGTACCAAGGTGTTTTGTCCGCCATTGCTAATTGCGAGACATAGGTGTCAGATAGAGGATTAATTGTGGCCACTGTGTCCACCAGCTCCTTCTCCTGCGCGATACCGACTCTACTCATTGTGATACAGTTAATCCTTTGATAATATCGTGAAGAGAAGTGTCGCGGTCGTGATTTGCCGGAAAAGCAGGGAAGCTTCTGAAGAGGGGAGAGAAAGCAAACAATCCATCCACCTGACTCGACAACGGTTTATTATAACTGCTTCCTGTACACTCACACACCTAAAAGCCAAGAAGAATCAGAGAAGCACACACTCGGTAAATACGGGTGTCATAAATCAGGATGTGGGGATATATTTGAGCTTATTCATTTACGCGCTTGACATACCCCTGGTGAGGAGTTTGTTGATCCATAGATTCGCCGTAGATATTGAGAAGAATCTGTCATGGGGTTGATAATTGGACTTTTTTTATACTCATACGCGAGGTTCATACAGATGGGACCTGATGCTATCAGCGGCTGGAGCGTCCCGGAGTTTGATGGCTCTTTGTTTATATGCAAGGGAATACCTAGACGGACATATGCCTTTTTTGAATTGAAGTACCACGAAACGAAGGCGTGTATCCAGTCTACAGCTAAGCGATGTCATTAGTGCCTTGGTGTTTGCGTCGCAAAGGCCACATGCTCAATTGGTCTGAATGCAGCGTACTGGGGCCAATGGATATTAATATTTGTCTTTAACTGTTTTTTTTAGCTTTCAGTAAAGATGAAAATAAGAATGAAAATAAAAAGATGAAAACGAAAAGGGAAAGGGAAAAACATCGGAAGCATGCCGTATAACCCCGACATCCTTGGTCTTCTGACAATATGTTAGATCCTTTCGTATCATTTGAGTGTGTGTAAGCTACCTCAACATTTTTGCCATGTATGTCTTTTTTTCGCTCTCAAAGCAACTCCAGTAGGAAATGACCAACGTGGGAGGTAGGGATGCGCAGTACGCGGTGTATTCATGCTACATTCTTACCGTAGATTTTCTTGCGCGAGTGGCGTTGGGATCCAGTAATTTCGGCGGTACTTCCAATACAGTTTTATAAGCGACTCGGAGCAGGGGGGAAAAGGATGAAATAGTCGCATTCTGCGGCCCGGGCCAAAGGCTGGAAACAATCTGGGGGAAAGCTCAGCATTTCTCGAAGAAGCTGGAGAAACCATCTCCCAAAATTGATAATTCAATCAGGTGTTGCTGGCGGCCTCCTGTAGCCTGTAGGCTTGTGTAACATTCGAAATTTCTCGAGTTTTGGTTTGGACTAATCAATTGAGCTTTTTGGACCTGTTCATGTTTAGGTTTAGAATGCAGAGGTCTGAGTTGAACATTGACTAGGGCAGTTTGGTATTAGAGAGTGTGAAGTTGAGGGCTGGGTACTGAGTACTGAGAGTTGCAGAAGTTGCCCGCCACGTGCTTACACAAGATCAATTAAGGTCACGTTACTGGAATATGACATCCGAATTGACTCGCGTACCTCCATCTACTGCTATCTAATAGCTGTTACCGCACTCTAGACCACTTGTCATATACCTACAACCATGCTGATTAAAGTCAAGGTATGCTAGTCCAACACCGCTCTCCAACGTACCAACTCATATCGCGCTATTATAGACTCTTACTGGCAAGGAGGTATGTACTCTTGATCCAATAACCCAGAAGCATATTTGTATTTTGCATGAATAGATCGAGCTCGACATTGACCCCGATGACAAGGTGAGAACTTATCTACTCATCCGTATCTTTTGAACGCGTGTCTGATGTGATCTTTCATAAGATCACTCGTATCAAGGAGAAGGTAGAGGAACAGTCAGGTGTACCACCACCTCAACAACGGTTAATTTTCTCCGGAAGGCAAATGTACGCCCCACCTCACCCATCTTCACGGAACGTGTTACTAATAACTGGTAATCAGGCCTGATGATAAGACAGCGAGGGACTTCAACATCACAGCTGGAGCCGTACTACATCTTGTACTTGCACTCCGTGGAGGAAGAAGATGATTTGTGGAAGAAGGAATAGAAATGTTGGTATATGCGACATGGGTCAGACCACCTTCTGTCTCGATCAGTCATACTGATCACTGTATTATTTGCTCGTTGCAATGCGATTGGCGGAATACGTCGTTAAGGAATACATTTCCACCATCAAAATCTAAGTGTAACATACTCCACGGATGTCATCAATGGAAGGATTTTTCGTTGTGGACCATTGCTGATGCAGATGAGAATCTCCCTCAGTACATTTCACGCCCATTCTTGATCTACTTCAAGCAAGATAAGGATACACACCCAACTCCACTATAAACTATAGTGTGGCTTGTACAACCTGCGGGTCTACTTACCTCTCATGAAATAATAACTCAACTATCCATTGCACAACTGTCCCCTTTTCTATCTGTTCATCAGATGCATGACGGGTTCAAGTGAGTTGTCAGATGCCTCCTGTGTTCTCTTGATGAAACTAAAAATACCAAGGTGCAAGTAATACATATATAAAGCATCACCAGTTTGATTCTCACAACTGTTGACACGGCGTTATCATGGCCTTCCGTATTCCAGATAATTATCTCCAGACACTCTTTCAGTTTGCCGCAACTAAAGTATGTCATGATATCAATGTCGGTTAACGATGCATTGACAACTAACAGCATACATATGGTAAAAAGTATTGTTAGTAGACGAAGTTAACAGTGATAATTGACTTGTTTAATAGTTGCTGTGGAGGCCTTGATGATTTGGGATGTACTGATTACTCTGGACAACGAGGTACGTCTATTCATAATATTTTGTGTAAACCTAACAATTATCAGGTTGAACACGTATGGCGTTCTGGTATAACAAAAGGAAAAATCTTATATTTCATTGTAAGAATAATTTGAGTTGGTCCTAGCTCTGGAAGTCTGATTGATGCTTTTGATGCTTGAATAGAATCGTTACGTTCCGATAATACTTTTCATCTTCGATATTTGGTGTAAGACTTGCTTCAGTTTTTTTTTCTGTTATAATATGTTTATAATTGCCTTTAGTCCAAGTGGTTCCTGAACCAAGCATTTCAGTAAGTACAATCCACTTCTTACTACACAAACCTTTGGAAGAATGTTAATTCAATCAGTTGTACGTTGGGTCAACTATATCACTCCTTTCGAGCAATGCACATCCATCTTAATTGACAGCTGCCGGAACCTCTGGATTGCACCGACAATCCTTGGAATTGTAGTTTTCTCCACCATTGAATGTGCGGAATTTTCTTCAGTTCTGTCTTCTAATTGATTCTGATATTGTATGTATCTGATTGAACAGATACGTTGATGCTCCGCGTACATGCACTTTATCGTCGCAAGCTTTTACTAGTGATTCTTACAACATTATGTGCCGTGAGTAGAACAAGAACATGATGGATTTGTAACTACTAGATTTTAAAATGATTAACCCGAACTCTTTAGATTTCCACTGCTACAATGACTATTATCACATTTTGGTGGTTCTTCCGTGATTTAAAATGTAAGTCTCTCATAGAATGCGCTCTGATTTATCACATTATGTTCGCAGACTTTTGACATGGACATACAGGGACCTTATCTGGGATGCCATCTCTAGTCGGTTGTGTCCCAAATTGTGAAGGGTCATCGTGTACGACACTCCTAATAATTTTTTGGGTGCCGATCTTTGTTTTTGAATTGGGTGAGTTTATTTTTGATATACCACATCAGTCCATTTCCCTTTATATCCTTCTCTTCTGCTTTCTACTAACAATTTGAATGTCTACTATTTCCAGTTGTTTTCATGTTGATGGGATGGCATACATGGCGTAATAGTCCAGAATCAGTTAGGGGTCATTCAAAACTAGCAGATGTTGTTTATCGTGACGGTAAGTATCAAATTCCATTCGAATATCAGTTCATCTAAAGCCTTTCATTCTTTAGGCATATTGTACTATCTAAGTAGGTGATCACCATAGGTTTTAGGTTTCGGAAGTCAAATTACTCACCCTAAAATTGTTAATCTATAAATAGTCATGACAGGTGACGTTTTCTATCGTTTTTACGTTTTCATCCTTGAATATTGTGTACTAATGATGTTTTTTGTAGTGGTATCAATATTCAACTTGATGATTTGGATCTTTGCTTCCCCATCTCTTTATTACCTTGCATCAAGGTAACTCCTTTATACCTCCATGTACCAACTGATTTCGACCCTTCTCATGACAGTCTTATGCGAGGTCTACAATCAATATTTTGTTCAAGGTACCGTCCTATTCCCTACTTTTTATGTATTAGTTCACATAACATTTTCTTTTTTTACAATTTAAATCCGAATCCCTTAGGTTAATGTTGAATCTATGGAGTACAATTGAAGCAAGTAAAGGTGCAAGACCTTCTTGTAACCTTGAATCATTCAGTCTACATCATCCAAGTTGGAGAATTGATCTTAATACTAATGCTGGCCAAGAAAGTTTAAATAGTCCGGATGGTGTTGGGTTTCAACAATCAGAAAGACAACGACCAGAGAGGAGATCAGTGAGGCCATCTTCACAGAGTGTATGGTATGATTGAATATAGGGACAAAATACTCGATATTCGCAATGTATTTATTAGTTAAAGTAATTAGTCGATGCTAGGACTCTGTACTAGTAATAATTAATCATTTTGAAATGGTATAGCCTACGTATAATGTAATGGAATGAATGGAGGCTTACCGGTATTACCAGGGTAAGGCCTATATTCAATTCTTGAAAGGAGTAAAAACAAGTGTATCAAAATGGGAAGTACCGTCGAGTTACTCTTATTGGGGATTTCAGAGCGCATGCTGAAGCGCGGAGCACTGAGCACTGAGTTGGGTCACAGAATGAATATATATATATATAACTACATCTCCACCTAAATGCATACAGCAGAAAAGGGGAAGCTCGTTACGGAATCCTATATCACCATTTACAAAGACAAATCAGATTTGGGAACGACGAGTGCGTTCATCACGACAATTAGAGTCACAATCATCATCACCGACAGCACCGCCTCCTCCGCCACCGCCACCTCCACGACCACCGTTACCTCCTTGACCACCCCCGTTACCTCCATGACCACCACCAATCCCATTTCCTCCCCCTTTTCCATGATCGTTGCCATTCTTTCCTTTTCCACTGTCATTATGCTTTCCTCCAGGTTTTCCCCCCTTTCCCTTTCCATCACGATCATCATAATCATATTTCCCTCCACCCTTACCATAGTTGTCGTCATACTTATTTCTACCCTTGTCATCCTTGTCATCATATTTACTACCACCTTTCTTGCCTCTGTAATCATCATCGTCATCATCGTCATCATACTTCCCACTCTCATGTTCATCATTGTACTTGTCATTTCCTTTATTATAATAATCATCGTCATGTTTGCCTCCTCCCTTTCCATGGATAGACTCGTCCTTGCCACCATATGGCTTGGGCTTGGGCTTACTGTAGTCAGGGTCGTTGGGTCGAGGATATTCGGTATTTGCTACCCCAGAGACATCGGCTACAGAAGGAGCCGCGGCTACGGAAGTGGCCAACGTGAATGCAAGGATGATAACCGACTGAGAGAGTTTCATAATCTAAAATAAAATAAAATAAAATGATAAATTATTAGCGTTTGATAGTACTCGTAGTATAGGGGAAAAGCTGTAATGTGGAGAGGAGAATGTAAAGGTAATTGCTAAGGGAACTTACGATACAGGTGAAGAGGGCAACTTGTGTTTGTTGTTTCGTGTACCAGGCAGATTTTATAGTGAAGTTGATTCCGCTTCCGCTCCGGCATTGAACCCGTTGGGTCGCCACTGTTCATCTAGAGTTTGAATTTATTACCCGCATAAACTCCTCGTTAAGTCTGGCAGCTAAGTCCACAGAAACTTGTATGAGTATCACATGGGTGGATAAAAAATAGAATGATTGGTGTATATGTAGCAGCATGTAATAGCACAAAATATGAACGTAAGTTAGTTGGTGAAACTTAATGTTTGATAGGCAAAGACGTTATTCTTATATTTGCATGAAATTATAGAAATGACCTATAGAAATGAACGAAGTACCAGTCTGGTGAATGGGACTTGTTACCAGTTCTATCAACCGACTTATCATACACAGGTGGTTTTTAAATACAAATTATCAACCGAGAAGCACATTATTGGGACGAAATAGGGGACGAAACATACCAGTGGGAACATTTTTCCTCAGGAAGGCTGACAATGACATTACATTAATATTCTAGTTACAAGCAAGGCGTTTGTTACATGAAGATCTAACCCACGTACGTGACTATCCGAACTTCTAGAGGCGGCTTCTAGCCTATAAACATAATTAATCTCCTTCATGGAACAGGATATTATGGCATTGGAAGCCTGTTGAAAACGAAAATAAAAGAAGGGGGAAATCGGTACCAAGAATGTCAACTTGAGTGACTTCTACCCCTGGGTTCTCGATTTCTACTCTGAGTTGTCACTCTTTGGGGCTTTGAGCCTCATTAACTGAGTCACTTGGAGTATACCGCCCTTCCTGACGTTCTGTCTCTGTCATCATAAACTTCTTGTTCTGGCCGCTCCAGATGTAACAATCTAAATATAATATACTCATGCAGGTGATGATTTGTTAATATGATTATCCGAATTAAAAAAAATGTCGACCCTCAGTATTACTCTCGCATCCTTTTTTAAAGTGATATAGTAGATAAAGTGCGGAAGTGCGGGGGTATGTGCACTGCGGATAACATACACCTTTGAATTAATGGTAGGCAGTGCACATAGTGGTAGGGTAACCAACTCTGCCATAGGCTACGTGAATATCTCGAGGATATATAGTTGCGGCGACTGAACATAGACTGTGCCTAACGTAGCTACTACTATCATTTGACGAATAGTCAGAGTCATGATTGGTACAATTGTGATAGTAGAACATACACATTATCGCCGCAAGATTATCTTGCTAGTGCTCCTGACGACAGGTGGCAGGAATTTAATAGCATTTGTTAAGATAATTTGGTACTTTATTTTGATACCATGGGCCTCTCCGTTGTGTTGGAATGGCCTGTGGGTGCTTTATACCTCGCATATATCGTTTATGAATATGAAGCTGAGCCTCAACTCTATTACAAACCGCATTCAAGCTGGACCTGTGAGAAACCGCGATCGTGAACTTAGATGGGAAAATATGAAGGAAAATCAAAATGATCATCATCAACGGCATAACGCATACAGAGTTAAGTAACAATAGAAAACAGAAATCAACATTTCATAGCAGTTTACAAGGGGTGAACTGAAAAAGCTTATACTAATTGTCCAGTATCACTATTGAAAAAGGGAAATAAATTTAGGAGCGACGAGTGCATTCATCGTGACGGTTAGCATCGCAATCATGCCCTGCTCCTTATTTCCTTCAATAACCGTGCTTCCCACCCTTACCATGATCATCGTCGTGTTTTCCTCCACCTTTTTTATAGTCCTTGTCATCGTCTTTCTTTCCTCCCTTGCCATAGCCGTGGTCCTTGTCATCATCTTTCTTTCCTCCTTTGCCATAACCGTGATCCTTGTCGTCGTCTTTCTTTCCTCCCTTGCCATAATCATGATCCTTGTCGTCGTCTTTCTTTCCTCCCTTGCCATAATCATGATCCTTGTCATCATCTTTCTTTCCTCCTTTGTCATAGTCGTGGTCCTTGTCATCATCTTTCTTTCCTCCTTTGCCATAACCGTGATCCTTGTCGTCGTCTTTCTTTCCTCCTTTGCCATAACCGTGGTCCTTGTCGTCGTCTTTCTTTCCTCCCTTGCCATACCCATCGTCTTTCTTTCCACCTTTGTCATCATGACCATCTCCATAACCGCCTACGTCCCTTCCATACTTGCCACCCTTTCCATGCTTATAATCATCGTCATCATGCTTGTTATCATGCTTGTAATCCTTGTCATCGTGTTTATCTTTCTTCCCTCCTTTACCATAGCCTTTGTCATGTTTATCCTTCTTACCGTGGTCATCTCCATAGCTAGCTGCGTCCCTTCCATACTTTCCACCCTTTCCATGCTTATAATCATCGTCATCATGCTTGTCATCATGCTTGTAATCCTTGTCATCGTGTTTATCCTTCTTTCCCCCTTTACCATAGCCCTTGTCATGTTTACCACCTTTGTCCTTACCATGGTTATCACCATAACCGGCTACATCCCTTCCATACTTGCCGCCCTTTCCGTATTTGTCGTCTTTATGATCGTCATCGTGTTTGTCCTTCTTGTAATGGTCGTCATCGTCATCGTCATGCTTGTACCCCTTCTTGTGGTCTGGCTTGGGCTTGGGCTTGGGCTTACCATAGCCTGGCTTGTGGTTGTAATCAGGCTCGCCTCGACTGACTACAGAAGAGTCGGCTGCAACAGGGGCCGCAGCTACAAACGTAGCCAAAGCACAAGCGAGGATGATGAACGATTGGGTGAGTTTCATGATCTAAAGGTGGGTTAAACATAAGGAGAAATATTAGCTTCAAATAAATAAAACAAGCGAGTTCATTACACCGACTTACGATGCTGATATAGGTATATAATGTAGCGGAAAAAAAAACGTTGTAAAGCAATGAGTAAGTAGATGTATAATGAAGATGAGTTTTTTTGGTTGAGAAGAGAACTCACAAGAGCAAGTAAAGAAAGAACGCGATGCGCTGACCTTCAACATATCGCAAACCATACAGATTTTATAGCATTCCAGCTCTCCTGGATTTGTTAGTAGTTCCCCCTATTCGTCTCTAGAATAGTTTGCTACCGCATAAAACCCCTTGTACTGGCTTATACAAAGCCATAGTGAGAGAATAGATGACGTAGGAGTAACATTGCCGCATCTACCATATACAAGCCAAAAATAGATCGGTTTGGTAAAAATCGAACCCCTAAGTGTGTTACTCCGTTGCCAATGGCGCCAAAAAAGCAACCACATATTGCACATAGTGGAAATTAATTGGATGAAACATGTTGGTTGACAGATAGAGTCGCCTTTAACGAGTCTCGTGTGCGGGGGTAGCACTTCCAATCAACTTTTCACGATTCAAGCTTGAAAGTGGTCTTTGTTTTAGACGACCTTGATAATTTGAGAAGTCCACAAGTAAAGAAAAGGTACTGTAGATGTGATGAATGAGACTTGCAGATAATACCAAGATTACTTTCAGAGTGCATATTTGTTGCCAGAATTTACTTCCAACCGAGAAGCAAATATAGAGACGAAACAAATACTACTGGAAGCATTCTTCCTGACAAATATTGAATGAACGTGCAGCGCCCGGTAGCCACAAAGAGCTTGTCAAATTGTTCGTTCACAGGAGTAGGAGGCAGGTGACAGACGGCCGAGAAATCGTGTGTGTTTTATCCACAATTAACGACGACATAGAGTGATAACGCGGTCGAAAACCTCAAAGAATGGAGATTGGAAGTCGAAACCTGAGTAGAACTTGTTGTAAACACCGATATTCGCGTCCATCTTATTTTCAGACAATGGAAAACTATTCAACATTCCGATGCACCAACGTCTTGTTCCTTGACAGAGTGATTATAGACTAGAAGCAATAGTGCAAGAATATTTTGAAAGGTAATTGGAGAGCTGACAGGAGCCAGAAATAAATATCCTTCGGCCAATTCCGATATGTAAAACAGTGACAAATCGCGTCTAAGTTTGTACACCACCTAAGAGAGCGTCCAGTGCGCCCATCATCTTGAGGTATGTAGCGGGAGAGTCGGCAGCACCTTTTTTACCAACACATTCCTTCAAATAGACCAACCCATCATCCTTCCCTGACTCATACTCGACAAGGTATTTTTTGACCATCGAATCTTTGAGGCCTAGCCCTGACACGATGTAATCGCGGAAATTTTTATCACCGCTTAAGGGACGATGCTGAAATCTAGGATGAGCTTCGAGTGTCGTATGAATCAAGGCGTAAAAAGTTTGAGGGCGTCCTTTTGTGAGTTCACCGGGGCGTGTCAAATAGCGGTATGTTTTGGGAAGGAAGCGAATGCGAGGATGTAGTTCCATCAATGTTGATTGATTAGTAGGAGTGGAGGTTCCTGGATGCGAGAGGTCGATGCCGATTCGTGGGGTTTGATAAATTCTTGGCAATTCAGAAGTTGCCTGCGGGACGTGTTTGAGGTAAAGGAACTTAGTACGGGAAGCTGAAGATGAAGAAGGTGGGTTCAAAGCAGAAGTATCACGTCCCCAGATATTCTCTACAAGTTCAGCAATACTCGATGCCCCACTCAACCCTAAAATCTTGTCAACAATAAGGGAAGGGCCAGAAACCGATTCTGACTTTGAATTGGCGTTTCCTTGATTCGAGCCGGGTATACCACGTAAACTACGGAGAAGAATCCCACCGCGTAAAAGCCCTCTATCTTCCTGTTCATCCTCAGAGTCTTGTTCCGCTGCGTCAGATTTTGCGGGCTGACTAAAGGAGGATGAAGTAACTGTGGGAAGTAGACCGCCTATAGTCAAATCCAGGCCTTTGCGGGTACCACCTCTATAACCAGTTAAACTTGTCGAACTGCGCGAGGCATTGTTCGATCGCCTTGGAGCACGATGAAAATACCTGTGAAATTACATACTTAGTAGCAGATAGGAGTTGAGAAAATATTAGAAAAGAGGGTGACACTTACCATCTGCCACTAATTTTTTGCTCCTCGCTACCGTGCGTAAACGGGTCTTCGTGACATTTGGCCTTCTGGAGGTAGAACTCCATCTCTTGGATCTCAAAGGCCGTCTCTACGCCGTTATTGCTTACCACGAGATGATACTCGTGTATTAGAAGACGAGCAATCTGGTCAAAACGGTGAGATATCGCAGATTCGTCTTGGAGAGAAGAGAAATCGAGCAAAGCATGGAGGTTGTGTAAGGAAGAAGCCGAAGGTCCGAAGGAGTTTGCTGGTGGGTCCTTAGTTGGATTTGATTTGACTTTCTTCTTTACTCCTTCCTCGGTCTCAACCTTTTCAGGTTTGCGTTTACCACTTTTCATCTGACGTGGCAGTATGAAGGAGACAATGGATTTGTAATTGATAAACATCCATAACGGAACGTGAGACTGCGACCTTTCGACCCTTCAACCAATTCAACCTTCTGTTTACCCTCCCCCCCGAAAAACCTCCTCATCTATAAGCCTAGCTCAATCTTTCTGAGCATTTCAACGCGATGAGCTTCGTCATCAAGGAAGTGGTATCAAAGTAGAGCACTAAAAGTAATATGATTAATGAGCAACATCAATAATGTTGCACTCTCAAGGTTCCAAATTCTTGGAGTAGCGCTGCGCAAGCGATAAAACCAAGTATTACATATGCCGTGTCCATATCAACGTGAATCATAGAATTCGTATATCTCTGTAGGAGGTAAATCGAAGAAAGGTACCGATAGATGGGCGGGTAAACCGTATTATCTATATCCCTGCCTCACATTGCAAGTCAATACATTCTACACCGACGGCCGTAATCAGATCCGCAATTAATTACTTGTATGTAGGTGCCATGGAAGCACATACATTATACGTTGGTACAAGTAGTAATAAATAGTTCTAACACACTGTAATGAAGACTGGACACTCCTAGCCGTCATCTTACCAAACCAGTTACTTGGGAATGTCTTTTTTTAATCATTAAGACAGCTGATTGATGTTGAAATGTTGATAATCCATAGACGGGGATTGGTGTCGACTGTCAACTCGCTCAAGTGTTAGAAAGATGTAGTTGTAACTGATGTCAGAGCCTAATAATAAGAATGGGGTTTTCCAATTATAAATTCAGTAGCCCTGAATCCATTGAGGCATTGTCATTTCACTACTCTAGAGTCTATAACGAGATCAAGACAACATAATAAGCCTAAAGCCAAATAACCTATATCAACATAACCCATATGAACAGGAACCCTAAAATAAATTGCAACCCAAACGCAAAGCTAAGCCTCGTGGCCGAAACTCCCGAAGTCCCAGTACTCGCAGGCAAATTATTACCTATAGTATTAGTACCAGACGTCAACGGACCTCCTGGTACTATCGTCGTTGATCCCGTTGGTGAAGAAATTGTACTTGACGAAGCTGGTACGCTAGCTCCTGGAGTAACTGCAGGATCGTAGTTGTAGACCCTGATATAAGGAATTTCCCAAAAGGCATTGTCATAATTACTACCATCACCAATGACATTGTCCGCGAACTATTAAAAGAAATGTTCATAAATTATCTCAGATGATAATAATAATCAATGGTTTAACATACACATGATCTTGTAGGGGTTTGACATGTGCTCGCATATATGCCCGGTACACCCGCCCTATAGATAATATCAGCGAGAGAATATTGATGGTTCTTACTGTGAACTTACCAGGTACCGCAGAGAGTAATTAAAAGTACCAAGTGTTGAGGCTGGAAGAAGTTTTGTAGATTGCATTGTGTGTTGGGAAATGCACCTGTAGGTAATCCCCAGGTCGATGTATCGATGGCTGTAGTTGGACTAGCACCCCTAATATTCGCAGGGACATCAGGTCTCTATAAATATTCACTCAGTTAAATATAAGTGTGCACTATATGCAGTTGAGCCGACTATGACCGAGTACTCACGCTCCAATACCACAGGAAAATACCTGCAACATCGATTTGAAGGGCCCAAACACCTCCGCCAGCTGATGAAAATCCAGGGCCCCAACTATTTGCCTTTGTCTCTTGAACAAGACAACCACGATTTGTGGAGCAATCACCTTCTACGGTTCTACCTGTCTGTACAGTATTCGAATCGGAAGCGCGAGCTTTAATACAACCTTGGGTAGTGTGGAGCGCCATTTGGTTATTATTCATTTGGTTGATTCCTTCTATAATGTCGATCTCCCCCCCTATAGGCCAGTCGGTGGGCGATCCAAGTGTCCACAATGATGGCCAAACCTTACACAAATGAGTGATTGAAACCCTGATACTAATCAGAAGGAACAGACATACTGAACATCCAAAAGGGATGTGTCTAACATCCATCACAATTAACGATCCAAAGCCATAAGTGTCTCTCGATGTGATCCGTACCTAACGAAAACTAGTTTTAGTAACTTTCAAAGATGCAATTAGAACGGAAAAGGTAGTCTTACAGAGTTTCTGTAAACCAATGGTCCATTTTGGACGTTTGTGACATTGTCAACTTTCAGGACAGCATTTCCAGCATCGTTGACATAGGTGAGTCGATTGTTCATTGCACTTGTACGGTCAAGGTATGTCACATTCCCTAGAACGTTCAACTATTGTCAGGCTTGATAGGGCTGACATGATTGATTTAATATACCCCAGGTTGTATTGTCGTAAAATCCGTAATAATCCCAATCATCAAAGAAGCTTGGGCCTTCGTATTGTTTCAGTGGAACATAGACACCCAATGTTACGAGAGGGACGGTGAGGATGACCCACAACGCTGTGTTTGGCGTTCGCATGTCGTTTAGGGTGGTGGTGGGAGAGAAGATTGTTGAGGGAAGTTCGACCTTGTAGCGATAAACATAGAACGGGATTCCGACGCCGCGCCATCATGCATCATCGATCATCCTCAGAGTTAAATATATGACAAATATGTCCTTGTTGTTGGGTCACGTTTTTTCGACTTGCTGAGCCCTGCACTACCGCAAAGACTCGGTTTTCCTTCAGTAACGTTGTATTCCAAAGATAAGAGCTCTTAACTGTCAGGCATATTAGGGGGCCGACTCCCGATGAGATTGCTCACTATCATCAAAAGCATGAGAGCGGGGATGAAAAGGCACAAGCAAAACTCTCTCTCGTTCGCGCCGATTTCCCGCCCTTTGGTACTAAATCTCTAACCAACCTGACCTCAAGGTTACCGCAATTCCACGTCGATTTCATCCAATTATTTGAGGTTAATGACGAAATGTCGATCCCAATATGAATAATTACATCACTCGTCAACCTAGCTCAAAGAACAAAGCAAGAAAACAGTAATAACGTTATTGCATCTTGATTCTTGGCTCCGGTTACAACGAGAAAAGTCTGAACGCCTGATCTAATCTCATTCACAATCAAATATGTCTCTTTCATTGTCAATGTAGGTATTATCCAGACAACCCTTTAGAACAGCAACCTTGTCCAATCAAAATCCATTTTCGGTAAGGATTTTTTTTTTTTCATTCCATCTCGCAAATGAAGATTTGGATTGCGGTCAATCGGACATGCCAATTACTTCGGAGGTTAGGCGACTTGATGAAGTTAATTACTGCACGCCACCTCCGTGTCATAATCCGACGTACAAAAATCAATTTGAGGTCTCCGTGAAGAAAAGAAGTCCTCGATAAGTCTAGCTTTATCATGTACGATCTACAAACCCTGACTATCGCCACCGCCACCATAATAATGTCGTCCAGGTTGAGCTCCGTGACATGATGTATGTATGTTTAATTGAGAAAGACCCTAGATGACAAGCTATTTTCATTTTTCTTCTCGTGGACGAACTTATAGTTTGATAGAAGTAATTCCAATACTTCTTGAACATGTATGATTCAATACGGTCGTCATATAGGATGTTGATGAAGGTGCTCCCGCGGCATACGGGCTTGTGGCGGTCTTGAAGGATAATTATTATTCTTCGGGTCTTTTTTCAAGTCAGGCTTTCGATCCTTTCAATGGCCCTCCAGCGCAGCCTCATGGCCCGTGGCAACGGACTATCTTGTGATGCTGCAATGTAGATGGGAAATGAAAGTCCTTAAGTGAGAACTGGAGCCGTTCGACCTGTTGAAGTTAGTGTTGGCACTGGCCGCTATGGACTAAATTTGCTTCGTGTCTTTTCAGTCTGACCAATAAGCCCATCAAATTCCGGCGTCAGCAGAATAGGCTCGTTCACCTGTTAAATTAGTGTCTCTAACTTGTCCCAGCCAAAGAAAGTACCGATGAAACTTGATTGACGTCTTTGACAGGCCTCGTGTTTTCTGAATCAGTATCCGTTGAACCTCAAGGCGATACGATTCTCAACGTACAACAGTTCGCGCGAAACTTTGACGAATCCTCATTTCCCTTCTGGAAGCTTTGGTTTGGAGAGGCACATGAAGTGCCTAAGTATTTTTATCGTAGTTTGATATTTCGGAATTGTGGTCAATTATACGTTCCAATTATGCTCGTCCGTTCATATTGACAAGTATTAGTGGAAGTGACGTACACGATGTTGGATGTGTGTACAAGTGAGCCCATGTTCGTATAATGAATTGGAGCGCCGCGATCCCTGGAATCCAAAGCAAGAAGAGGAAGAGGAAGGTGCAGTGCAGTGCAGTGAGAACGGGGACCAGGCGAATCCTTGCCAGTGGTCACCCAAGAAGGCGGTACAGAATCGAGGATGTGACAGTGGTGTCAAACATCTTTGGGGTAAAATACGTGTCATATGAAATGGGGAGATATTTCGTTACGAACCCACAGGTTTGGAGATGATAGACAGAACAGAAGACGTGATGATGACATGGACGGAAATGACGAGGCAGGATGAGAGAGAGCTTGTTCCTGGGGTAGTAGAAGGAATAGTTGCCTATCACGCAATGGTAAGTTACTGGTCACAATATATCCAAGCGACTGGATAAGGTTAGGCTCTTGCTTCAGCAGCAAAAGGCTAGATGTATAGCAATCTGCGTGGCGCTGTTTGGACAGGAGTTTGTGTATTTCTGTTCGCACATATTAACCGATGCTCTGGCATGGCTCAAGCGTGGTATCGGGTAGATGTGGATATGGCTGGAGGGCATCTCGGAAGAGGCAGCGAGCGAGGAGCGGAAGACAATGCCGGTCAGATTGTGGCGAGCACGTGACTGCCTGATAAGGACATTGACAGGCTGATTGGGGACATGACGTAAATGGGATTCGGGGTGTTGTGGTGGTTTGACGCGTCAAGTGCATTCAGATTACATCCAACACCTGCCGATGCTAGTGAGCCATGGATTTGACAGTCTGCGACAAACACAGTCTGAAGATTTGTCAGCCCACTCGCCGGAACACATATTTAATCAACGTCTCTCCACCCTCCATTTCCCACAGATTCTTTCCTCCTTCCTCCATCTCCTCTTCCGCCCGCGTAACCTCGACCAACGCCGGCCCTTCCGCCCTCCAAATCTATAGCCCACCCCATGGTCTTGCTCGCACTGCCCCCCCACAACTTATTCCTTGGCCTCGCCTCGGCCCTCCTCATTTACCTTCTTATACGCTCCATCTACAATGTCTTCTTGTCGCCCCTCGCCTCAATCCCAGGCCCATGGTATGCTGCTGCCTCGGACTTCTGGCTCAGCATACATGTTGCTCGCCTCCGCCAGTGCCAGACCGTTCAGGAGCTGTTCGAACTATATGGTCCCGTTGTGCGTGTGGGTCCTAACAAGATTGCCTTCCGTGATATCTCCACCATGCGTACCGTCTATTCTGTCCAAAAATTCGACAAAAGCTCCTACTATAAGAGTCTCCTCACGTATGTTACCCCCTCGTACCATATTGAAGGCCAGGTGACTCAAATTGACTTTCTAGCAACGACAATGACCACGCGTAGGTGCACAAGTGCATATATGCGCATTTTTCTGGACTCATCTCTCTTTAGTATGACAACCTTGGACCATGCCCAGCATATGATACGTCGGCGAGGATATGCGCCCCACTATTTCCCTTCCAATATAACCAAATTTCAACCGGACATGCATGAATCTATGTGCGAAGTCCTTAATGTAAGTCGTGGTGCAGAGCTTGGGGTGGCCGACTATTAATATTCATAATCAGATTTTAGATAGTGTTGGTGGTAAAGCTTCAACAGAGTGTTTGACCCTGTTCAGACACCTTATGGTGGACGTTGTGGTATCCTCTTCTTATGGTTATCGCCTCGGAGCAGTTAACAAGTGGGCCATGGATGTTGAAGACCCTCTATCCACGGCGATTAACGATTTCCCGAAGCGGGGTATCCTGGTATAACATCCTTTGCCCGTCGTGTCGTAATGTTGCTGAGCTGCCAACAGCGTAGTATTGTCCCTTCTTGGGCATGGAAACTAGTCTGCCGCTTCCCAAATGCTCGGTGGAGACGAATGTGTAATTCTGATAAGATTATGGCAGAGGTTCGTAGCGTGTTATTTGGCGGATTATTTGTCTTAACTTTTTCCCACTTAGTTTGTTAGTGCTCGGGTATATGAAATGAGGGCACAAATGAATGCAGGAAAGATCGGTGAATCAGAGAAGATGCCAATGCTACAGCGTCTTCTGCAGTATCGCTATTCCGTCGGTGAAGCCATGCCTGATCATGATGTCATTTCGGAATGCATGGGACATCTGTAAATCAGTCTACTTATATTAAATCCAAACCCCTCTCACACCAATTTTGCAGGATTGCTGGCTCCGATACCAGCTCCACTTCGTTGTCCTATTTCTTCTGGGAACTTAGTCGTCGGCCAGATATCCTCAAGAAGCTGCAAAATGAGATCGACGAGGTCATGCCCGACTCTCGAGCGATTCCAGATATCTCTGTGCTACAGGAATTGCCATATCTAAATGCATTCATCAAAGAAGGTATGGTAATGATTCACTCGTTGACTATTGTGGAAGACTAATCGACGTTGCTAGGTCTACGGATGTACTCTGCCGTCCCAAGTCTTCTCGAACGCGTTGTTCCGAACTGCGCAGTAAAAAATGCTACTGATGAATCCTTCGACCTCATGGGCTATGCGCTTCCTCCAGGTACTACTATCTCAACTCAGGCGTGGTCTATGCATCGTGACCCAGCTGTTTTCACCGCTCCCGAAACCTTTACCCCGGAACGATGGCTTGATAGCTCACCTGTAGAGCTCGTCAACATGACTCAACATATGATCCCTTTCGGCACCGGAACCAGGGTCTGTGGTGGCCAAAATCTGGCTCAGGTAATGCTTCGTATCGTTATTGCGGCCATTGTCAAGAACCATAATGTTACCGCTCCTCCCGAGACCAATGAACAAAGTATGGAAATCAAGGATAGCTTTGTGAGTTTTTTCAATACAGGCAAATATGTGTTCTAATTAAGATACAGGTAATATTCCCGGCGGCAATGGAATGCAAACTCAACTTTATCCCACGTCAATGAACCCGACATCTACCTTTGCACCAGCCCACATGCACACCTTTATTGCGATGCCCCATCTCATCATGTACACCTACTAACGCTTCTCTTGAGTGTTACGTTGTTCACCAGGATTTCATTCATTTTCGCCCCCCTTCCTCGTCCTCGTGGCTGACCATCCTGTTGCGAAGATCTTAAAAACTTTTTGTCTATTCACATATACCCTTACTGTAGACCCACTTATTATTTACTGTATTCCCATTCGAGGCTTCGAATTAATGGGAGGATTCTGGATTAGATCGTGCACACCATACAATCAATACGCATCTGCCAAAAGGAGATTTAGAACATACAAAACATTGTAATTTAATATATGTATATGTACAAGAGAAGTGCACTGAGAGTCAAATATAAAATTATTAGAACCAAGTAGATCCTAATCAATGATATCACAAAGTAAATGCGAGAATAGATCCTTTAATACATGAGGCTATTGTCGGCAGCGGGCTGCGGAAGGGCCAAGGCAGCGAGCAGGGGCGGGATTAGTTGACCGTGATCGAATGGAGAGGTCTTGCCTCGTTGCTGTCGATGTGGTTTTTGGTTGAGTAAAACGCGGGTCTCCAGCCGCAAAGAAGTTAAGTTGTATAAGGATGTCTTGTACAAGTAAATATGTTAAAGAGGTTCAACGATGAATTCAGGACCATTTTCATGGCATGCCTCCTGAGGAAACAGAATTATAATTCGGAGTTAGAAGGGACAGGAGATATGTAAATAATGAATTTGATGGCTCTGGTGAGCGTGCGGATACGCTGCGGGTTCTTCGGAAATGAGACGGCCATTGGTCCTACTTGAAAAGAGTTATTATCACATAGTACACACAGGTACATACCCAATTTTGTTGAATTTAGGACTAGTGCTAAATGGTTAAGTAGCGGAATGGTCGGGGACGGATTGACCGACCAGAGTTTGATAAGGTGTAACGTTAACTTTTGGTGTTGGTGTTTTTTTTTTTTTTTGTGTGGGTTGTTGATAGATGTTTGGAAAGAAAAAACATTGAAGCAGGTGTTGAGTGAGACTATTTATGTGTATGATGTATGATGCACAAGTGATGGAGCTTTTTTGGTTTGGGAGAAGAAAGAAGTTGCGGTGCCAAGGGAAAAGAACTTGAAGAAGGGGAAGTTGAAGCAGAGGAGGGAAGGAAGGAAGAAGGAAGTAAGGAAGGACCTTGGATGTTGAACGTTTGAACGTTGAGTACTACTTCTGAGTACTGAGTATTGATATCATTAATCATTATTACCCACTAACTTACTATGCTCGACCTTTGACTCGTGGACACTGTGATAATCTATGATGCCCATTGTAATGGATTGGCAAAGGGTTGGCAGCGAGGATATTAATGCTGGCAGGTTGATAGCTGATAGTAGTGCTCAAGAGGGTATTGGTAATGTGTTAGTACTAAGCGATTTAGACTTGAGAAGAGAGGAAGGAAGACGGAGAGTGAGAGGGAAGATTAGGAGGCATTATAAATTATGTATTATCATGTAGATAGGTAATCCATCGGATGCTTGTACTGTGTGATAAGTACTACTGCATTTACCACGTCTGCGTATATGAATTGTTGATCAATATTAATAGTGATGGTGGTATTGTTAGTTAGTAGGATCATTGATATGGGCTGATTTCTGATTTCTTGAATTGTATTTTTTTGAAAAGGGTTTTTGTATTGAATTTTTTTAAGCCCCCGAGAGCAGTAATGCACTAAAGCCATTATGTGGTATTAGGTAGCTAATGTACTAGTGGTCATTTAAATATTTTGTAGCGAAAAGGGTGAAGCGGAGTTTTATAAAAATACAGCAATAAGCACAGTTATTTTAATGGATTATTGACATGAACGGAAAGGGTGCGAAGAGAGCCGAAAAGAAAAGAAATACAAGACATATATTCAATATTCAATCCGGGCGATAGATTGATTATATTCTAAAAGGAGATGGTCAGAGAATGAATTGATGAATTGAGACCGGGAGAATTCACCTGAATGTCCGTACCGAATGCTTGCGACGCCGCCGGGTAGTCTGTCAAGAGAGTATGCCCATTGAGTAGTTATGACCCTCGAGAAATTCTAGGGGGAAGGCTATAAGTATAAGAACACTAAGTAGGTACAAGTATGAAATATTCAAGTAATAATCGGCAAAAATAATAGAGCTTACATTTGCAGTTACCCTAAGTGCCTGCGACAATAGTAGTCACTTGTCGAGCTGTGTTCAAGAACATTGGTATGGGTAAAGATTCTGTGATTATAGCTTTGAAGAGATGAAGAGTTAAACGAATTTAGTCGCAGACATACCTTCTTGAAGACATTATGAAGCAGAGCACTATAGTCTGCTACTAGAGAGAGCACTGTATGGACGTCCGGAACAACGAGAACCCGACGCCGCAGTGCCGATGGTATCGTCATAGGCACGGTCCGGGTAGCAGGTACTAATATGGATGACTCTGACGTTGTCCCTACTATCTTTATTGAAGAAAGCTAGAGTTTAAACTTCCGTTAAACTTCCGCGTGACCAGAGGATAGCATTACCGCTATTTATTAGCTTGATTAGTACTGAATTTGGACTCAAAGTCAGTAACAACAGAGACCATGATAAAGGGAGGAAGACAAAAGGCAATGATACTATAATACGAATCAGGCACAAGTCGACGCAGAGTGAACATAAGAGATGGAGACTCGAAAGAATAGCATGCCATACTGAGGCGCCAGTGGATGATGATATTTACCTTCCCCAAGCTTAAAGACCTATAGAGATAGAGATAGATCTAGGTGAGCCATGTATGTTGTCAGACTCCTTCCTGGTAGTAGGTTCTATACCAATTTCACGATCTATGTCCTTAGGGTAAGATTGTAAAGGAAGTGGAGATGACTCTCGTTCCTGGTGAGCACCTGGGGAAACCCCAGTAGCCACTAGGGTTTCACTTTGTGTCTCCCCAGAAGGGCTCACGAATTATATTTCAGTGGACATGCTATAGTCTCGAGTTTCCATCTCTTATGTTCTACCGTTAATTTGTGCTGTTTAGTACCATTGCCATTTTTCTGTCCCTCTTTCTTCTTCTGCGATCTCTCCAGTTAGCTGTATTTCACCTTTCTATCTCTAAAACATTACGGGTCATTGTCCAATTTTTGAAATAGAGGTTCTTCGTTGTAACTTGAAACCCTGAAGTTTAGGGTTGCCATGAAAGCGACGCACTGCAAACTGACAAGATGAAGAGATGTACTAGCACTACAAGGTCATGCAAAAAATGTTGATTATTTCTGGACCAGTTGAATTCAAGATAATGAGTGCACAAAAGAAAGTGCCGAATGGCTATTTAAAGCCTTCGCTGGATAATATGGTAGAATGCTAATAACACATGAATTTTGTTTTACTCCTACAACTAATCAAATACAACAAAAAACTTCTCTTTTAATTTGTTACGCTAAATGCGCCTGCTTTGTATTGTTACCTTCTACACTGCAGCCATCACCGTATCCATCCTCTTTGTTCTCATCAGTATTTTCTAACGAATCCGAAAGTCGGCACTTGAGTATAGGCTGTACTTCGTCAGGTACCAATGTACGAAGTTTGAGGTGACAAAGATTGAGAGACAGAATATTCTTCAGCCCTAGTAGTACATATGCATGAGGGTACGCATAGGCAGTAAAAGCTTCACGCTCTATGTTTATGTATAGTCCCAAAAGAGCGATACGGAGGTGGTCCAGTACGTTGATGACCTTTTGTATGTCACCCCTTGGTTGAGGAAAATCAACCAGATTGATTTCTGGGTAAAAGTAACCTTCAAAAATGTACTTTCGTACAGAACTGTTTGGGTGGGGTCCTTGAACAAAGAGAACATAGTATAATCTGTGTGGAAACTCTTTTCCAGGAGCGGATACACGACCAATGATGATCCAAACAAGAATCCACCAAATGGACTCTAGGTCGTGTAGGAAATTATGAATAAGTGGTTTTTTCTGGAGTTCAATTTTAATCAGACAAGACGTGGATATGGATATGGTTCAGTTACGCACAGGTGGATATTGGATAGGTTCAAAAAGATTATTTATTACGGGGTACTTTGTATTGTCTTCGATTACCATATCTAAGTGCATTTCAATAGCCATAAATGGGGGATTTCCCTAAACGTTAAACCTGAAGCTTGAGAAGATACAGCAAAGGTAAGGAACGTGTACGCACAATCTTGTAATCGCTTTGAAGGGTATTATCTTCAAACTTCTTCGCATTCTCCAAGTCGCTAAGGATTCCAAGAGGTTTGTCCCCGCTTACTTTTGCATCTGGCCTCAACAAAATATTTCCAGTGCAGACGTCACAATGAAGCCAACCACCGAGATACATAAAAGTCAATGCTAGACAAAAGTGTAGTCAGAATTCATCACCAAGTGAGCTACAGATAGAATATTCATACCCAATGTCGTGTCCTGGGCAGCTTGAAAAGATGAGACCCAGTTGGGAGCTGAATGGAGCGCTGTAAGAACATCCTTATAGATTATACGGTGTTGGAGTTTAGGTTTAAACTCTTGTTCCGCTACTTTGGTAGCCTCCAAGTGCAAAAGTTGATTCACACAATCAATAGACCAGGAACCTTCACAACGACTCTTTAACCATTCACTCTTCTTCTTATCATTGTACAAGATATCCATAAAATAATCCTTGTATGTTCCATGTTCCAGATGACCCAAAATAGTCGACCAGATCTCGGGATCAATGCCATTGAACTTTTTAGCAATTATTTCAGGTACCAACCCCGAGGAGGATTTTTCAGTCTTGTACTTCTTCCAGAATCCATCGATATCACGAAAGATGTTGGATTGTATCTCCTGTTCGCTCAGTGAACCATCGTCTAACCAAACATCTTTCAAAACATTGTAAGTCGAAGGTGTGTATTTTGCTGTACGATCCTGGGGATTGTTGACTTCCTCTACTTTCCAAACTCGGGTCCCACGTCCATCAAATTCATAGGATCCCCTCTCGTAGATGATGCCTCGTGTGGCAAAATAATGTGTTTCTCGAGGTGTGGACCCAACTTCGTAGACGTAACTCCTTTGGGTCCCAAAACCGATGAATAGATGGATCATATCCCAATTCTGTTCGAGAAGCAAACAGAAATGATAGAAATATTTTCACGAAAAGTTTAGGTTCCTGGGAGTTGAGAATAAGAAAGATATAAAGGCAAAACTACAACAATGACACTTACCCGATAAAAATCAAATGAAGTGCACATTGCAGAGTGTGATCTAGAAAAATACCAAACCCTGATATTACTATCTTCAATAGTAATCTGGTGCAATGAGTCAATGAGAATCCAAAAGTTGTGTGAAGATGTGAAAGCGTACACCATACATGAAATGCCTACATGGATCGTTTGCCATAATTAACGAAACAGCATCCATCAAATGGTTATAGTTCTGTCACACAATGTGAGGCAAGCCGCAAAGCCAGGTAGTAATAAAAAGCGCATATACCTCTACAATATCTTCATCCGTATTTTTAACCTTGTATTCCACAACAACAGCTAAAGTCGACATCAATACTCTTTGTAGCAGTGGCTCTTCGGATAGTTGGAAGCAGGCGTCAATTTTAGATTGAAATTCTAAACGGCTTTCGTTTTCTAGGAAATCCTGGTAATTTATACCAGATGTTCTCCCAGTGACATTTGTTGTCTTCAGCAGCTCGGCAATCCGAGAAAATTGCCCAAAACGTTTATCATCATCACCAAATGATAACCTTCCATCTGTCTCATACTCCTGGATCTTGGCCAGTCCTCCTTGTATGTCATACTCAGTTGGCTGCCAAGGGAGGTAATGATCCATGAAATTGATAAACGGGACATCAAAGAGTTCGAACCTGACGGGTTCGGATGTCCTGCTCATGTCATACGGCATTGTTTTTAACTGAGGAGAGAGGTCCTAGAAATGCATTTAGCTGAGTACTCGTATAGATAGTACTTGCCATGCTCACTATAAATCTCATTGAGGGTAGAAAGATTGTGTAAGGTTGCGATCTGGTTTTAAAGCTTGACTGTGGGGTGGCGAGAGTGATCACCAGCGTGATGTCATTTGTTGTTAAATTTAGTGCCAAAACCCCAAACCAGACACCAACTAGAGGCTGCCTTCGGTAGCTGGGGGCCGGAGTCAGATGAGGTGTAACTTTTGGTGTTGGTGTTTGTTTTTGTGTGGGTTGATGATAGATACTTGGGATATAATGAATGAAAAAAAAAATGAATACACCATTGATGATGTTGATGACGCGTGAGACGAAAATGGTCAAGTCAATGGTCATTGGACTTTCGTCGAAGTCAATTGACTGGTCACTTGACCATTACTTGCTCATCACTGGGAACATTAACCTGGATGTCACCTTGATGTCACCTCACAAAAGAAAAAACACGGAAGAAAGTAGTAGTATAAAAATGAAGAAAGTACGAACAGGCTTTCTCAGCTCCCATCAGGTGATCACTCGTTCAATGCTGCTAAAGTCAAGCGATGCTCAGAAAATTTCCACAGCTGGTTAACGTTGATACGAAATATTTGAGGACACGAGACAGCAATATCCATCACCATCATCATCATAGAAATGAACCCCAAGATTCTGACGTCAGGCTCAGTTCAGACTCGAAATCTCATTCTTGTGACAATAAACTCAAAAGCTTTGACCTCGTCGAACACGTATTCGGCTCTGTAGTGTCAATCAGAGTTGCGGCAGCTGTTCTTCTAGCAGTCCTTCAACTCAATCTCGTCCAAGTGCACAGTCAAAATGATCATATACCCCACCCTGTTTCTACCGAAGACCGGATTAATGCTTGCCTACATGCAGCTGTTGCGTTACATGACAAGCTTTATCAGAAGGAGTGTACAGATGTTAACAATATTTACCGTTGGGAATGGTCACCTCACCTCAACACACGGACAGGGATGGGAGCGACAATGTTTCTTAACACGGTCGCTGTTGTTGCACATCAAGTCATATCATCGTCGGTCTCTTCAGGGTTAGCGAACGCGCCAATTAAAACCCTCTGGACCAATATTTCCAACCCAAATGATCCTTTAGCTTGCCAACGTGAATGTGATCAAACATCACCATCTTCATCTTATGATTCCGAAACCACCTCGGATGAGCAAGATTCTAACCTTCTTCCTAGCTTTGTTGCCGTGCCTATCGAAGTGTTCACTATGCAGGGTCCTTCCAACGATGCGGAGCACCCATCTATTTTCTCCAAAGTTGAATCCATATTCAGTGATACTCCTACCACAGCATATTCATCGTGGACATCATTTTCTCCCGACAACAATCCATCAGTTATTCATCAGAAGGAAAGAGACAGGCGTCCTTCCGTCTTTTCAACAATTGAATCCATATTCACCGACCTTCCTACTAACACCCCAACAACGTCCGTGGAAACCTCTCTTTCGTCCTCTACAAATGAACTAGAGCTTCACGTTGGTGTAGAGGATCTTCGCACTTTTCTTCGGTCACAGAGTGAAAGGCTATCAATTCGTTTGCAAGATTTCTCCCATTTACAGCAACGTGAAGTCAAACCCGAAGCCGTTTGCTTTGAAGGCTTCGCTGCCACTGGAAAGGTGGTCAATGCACGTGGTTCACCCTCCAGCTACATTTCCCGAGTGTTGCCATACATGCAAAGGCCACAGGTTGCACAACCCCATTTGCACTTTGTGCTTGGTTTAGTTATGAGGGGGGATACAGTGACATTGTGTAGAGGTGACTCGATGTACGAAAGAATGTACGTTCGACCTTAACACCGGGAGTGGGATACTGGAGATCATTTGCTCGGCATTGGGATTTGCAGTTGCAGACAACGAAACACTTGGACATGATCCTGGCTTTGAACTGGAGAGGGCATTTGTCCACGATTCGGCTGAAATAGGGACTGACTGGGATATAGACAATGAGGGTATAACGTTCGTTCCGAAATACTACAACACTCCACCCGATCATGCTGGAAGGTCCCATCGCTATTATCTTCATTACTTGGTTGCTAATCGCGGATCCTTCGGAGGTCGAATGACAAGAGTGTGGTGCGCATATCGACAAGTTAAGACTGAGGAGGACATAGTAGAGCTGGTCCACGACGACGATCAAAATGAAGCTCGACAAATTGTATTGCGTAAGGATAAGAATATTTTTGCGGTCCTTACGCACTCAAGTATCAGAACGTTAATACATTGTCAACAACATGGAAGGAAAATGTGGTTTCGAGAATATTGGAAGCTGTTGAAGAGGAGAAAAAAAATCTGCCGAGGAAAATGAAACTGACGTTCCATCAGGGACCTCAGCAGAATATCGATTAGATTTCCTTGAAAAGAACAGCTGATTAATTGGATTGACCCTTCTTTCAAGGCAATCCGATATCCTGATGTTTCGATTGGTCAGATCAATCAACCTCCCTCGGATTAAGTTGATAGGTCTGATTTATCCAACAAGATATATTATTAGTTTCCGTCCATCCAATCGAACCAATCCAACTGGTTCCAACCAATAAATCCAAACACACACATATATATAATGGATAATAGGATTTTTTTTTTTCAAATTATATACTGCTACACTGGTTCTCGAGATCTTGAGACTTGTAGCATACACTCTCCCAACTCTCCTGGATACGTTTCTCCAATTTTGAATACACTGCTGCTTGTCGATGCGCATAACACTTCGCTCCAGGCTGTAAATTTGAGTTAGATGCCATAGCCAACCAAATTAATTTCATCTTTGAAAAGCTTCGTTCAGTCCTTCTGAATTCTTCACGAAGAATTTCAACCTCCTCTCTCAAGCGTTGTAGTCCTGCTTTAGCTCGAAACCACTGGACACGATCTACTAAAGAATTAATGGACATTGGTAAGTATATGAGTTCACATTAAATAAATAAAAATACTCACATTCCAAATGCCACTTCTTGTCTGATAAATCCACTGGCTTTCCCGTCACCCAGAACCATGGCTCCTTCCTACTAGAATCTCCCAATTGGCTTAGCCCATGCATATCTTTCCCCCAGAGATCCGATTTGAGAAGTGGTTTGAGTTCGGAAGTTTTCGGAAGCCCAAGAGCGACAAGTGCTTCATACGTGATACAATAGCGCTCAGCGCATATTTCCTTCTCCTGATGGATAGATTGCAATATCATATTTGCTCGTGTATTTGCTCCCACACCTCTAACGTCTTTTATTTTCTTCTTTTCACTAGCATAGTATAAGTGAATTGAAGCTCGTAAGTCTTCAATCGCATCATAAGCTCGCCCCATCCGAATTTCAAACTCAATACTGGCAAGCAACTTGAAAGATGGATGTTCTTGATCCTCCGAGCTAATTTTATTGATGAGATAGGAGGGGAAGTATATGGGAGTGTGTTTCGCTGGTGATGTTTTCTCCAAGTTGCGGTAAACATATCTGTGGACATATTGCCTGCAAGTCTGTTTTCCATTGTTGAATGTGGGAGAGAATTCTTGATCTCTCAGTCTCTACCACCTCTTTATCCAAGCCTCCAAGCACAATCTGGCGTCGAAGTTGTTGTCTTTATAAACCAAAATAATTAGTCAATGTTAGAAAAAATTGAGTGGTGGTACTTACTGATCCTGCTCTATTTTAAATCCTTGATCCAATAATGCAACTAGGTGTGGGTATTGCTCACGATAGGCCTCTCGAGCATTTTCTTCCTGCAGTTGTGTTGACTGTATGGTTCGTGAAGATACTAAGGGAGAACGCAGTTGATTAATATCCGATTGCAAGTTTACAACCTTTTACATGTAAAGACACACCTTTGGTGAAATCATGGACTTGATAAAGACTCCGAATGTTACCATGTTCGTCTTTGGGAGGATTCAATTCCATATTTTCCCACGATGCTATTAAGTCAGGCGGGAATCGGTTCCGTAAAAGTTCGAACATTTCACTTGAGTTCTGAAGGAGTGTTGTATATTTTAGAAGCTGTATTGCAAGTGTTGATGCTTGTAAAATAGGAAATAAATTGATTAGAATATGAAATTAAGGACGTGTATAAGTATTGAAGAAACTTACCAAGTTTAATAAAATTTATCCAGTTCCAATGCGTATTGAAGTCATCCAATGACTCATGTCGATGTCCCGTATTCTGCTCCTTAGTACTCCCAGCTGCATGATTCTGTTCGGACCAAGAGCTTTCAATTCTCTCTCCATAAGTCATACCCGAGAACACCTTATAAGAAAATGAATGTTGTAACTGGCACTTCTCACCATGACCATGGATATGCATTTTTGGAATTGCGCCATCAACACGTTCAAATATAGAGTCCATATGTGGGAATGAGAGGTGTATACGGCTCTTCAACTTAATCCTATATTGACACCAAATGTCGTAACTGATCATTATTCTTCTCTGATCAGATGCTTCTTGTAAAGCACTTGCTAAAGCATAATCGGTCCTACTATAACTATCATTGATTGTATAGAGTATAAGTCGAGATAACATCATGTAAGATCATTGATAGTACACACCTTTCACCTTTGACAAGATCAACTATCCCTCGTGAAGCATAGAATCCATGTCTTGCACACTGGACGGCTACAACACCACTAGCAACAGTGTCCCTAAATTTGATCATCCCTTGTTGACGAACGGCTTTGAGCTTCGCACACATTGAGGCCTAAACAAAAATCAATACTAATGACTATGAGCAAAAGGAACCAACATACCTCTCCAACATTTTCACCTCTACTTTGTAAGTACTCATTGTACTCCTGACCCTTGACGAAATAGGCATTCCCATCATTCAGGGATGTGTCATTAGGGTCACCTAACTTGTTTTTCTGAACAAGTCGGAAATTACCATCAATTGACAAGAACAAGAGGTTCTTATGGCTGGAAAATGCCGATTAGTAGGTTACCTATACCATATTCAGAGGAAAAAACTTACGTTTCATGTTCTGGGGCATTCCATACAGTCTCCTTGTCAACGTTGAAACCAACCTCCGGACATGCCGGACAACGAACTGCCATAGACCCGTTCTTGCGGTGAGGTGTATACTGGTCAATACCATGATCCTGACCTGCACGTCGTGATAGTGCAAGATGTCGCCATACACGCATGACAAGCAGTAGCTCACGGTAACGATCCTGAAGTTTGAACTTTATTAGTATGACATCGTTGACGTATGTATAGTAAGAATCACTCACATCAATGTCACTGGGGGCCACTGCATCTGTAAGGATTTGTAAAGCATAGAAATAATCATAACCAGATGTTTTTGAGCATTTGGTATGAATGTGGAAGCTCTTGAGAAGCTGGAAGGAGAATACAGTTGATGGGTCCTTCATTGTACCAGGGAAGTAGCGTTCTGACATTAGTTGCGACACCAGACTCTTCGATGTCTGACAACCACAAAACTGGACATTGCAACGATGGACCCCATTGACATGAATAAAAACCATCTCCTTCAAACGACCCGGAGTAGGGCATGGATAACCGCCATGGCCAAGATGAATGAGGAAGCCGAGGGTATGCAACGAAGTACAAGTGAAGTGAGTGCCATTCCAGCATTGAATTTGGTGGAGAGGAAGGTGATAGTGGTTTTTGAGAATACACTTGTAGCATACAGTTCGAGTAGTGGTGATTCGACACTCGAGACACCGATATACACTTGGGTTTTCTTCATTACACTGCCTACAACATTGATTGTGAACAGTTTTGTCATACTCTTGTTCTAATATATATCCTTGAAGCTCGTCAAGGCAATCGATAAATGGCTTCAGCTTTTCTGAAGCACCCTAGGCAACAGTTGCCAACGATCATGATAGATGGTAAGTTTACAGAAAATACAGATTGAAACCAAAGATACTCACCTGGTTCCGCTTTGGTGGGTGGGTTTTTTGAGCAAAGGCTCGTAGTTATCATTAGGAACTTGAAGGACAGGAGTGTTGGGTATTGGAGTTGTAGGTTTAGAGGTAGTAACAGCAGGAGGGATGTACATTTGGGAGGCCATTCGAGGTCTCTTGTGTTGTCGATTATACACGACAGAAATTTGGTCAATTTCGTGGGCTTGGTTGTCATCGAGCTCATCATCTGAGTCGAAGGTGTGTTTTTCTGATGATGAGGTTTGGTTGATTCTACTTGCTCGAGGCATGGGATGATCATGAAAGCCTGATGTAAGTAATAGATACTGACTAGGAGCGACTGCGAGTGAGCCAAAATCATCACAACTTTGATGCGTGAAGCACACGGCATGGCTGATGACAAGAACAAGTGTAAGGCAATAACGAGATTCTTCAAACTCGCCGCTGAGTGCTGGCTTCCGAGGACTGAGGACAAACGTTAGGTTGCCAGGATAGCATTCGTCATCAATAATCGTGGGAGCTCAGGACGTGTTATGACACCTGTTACGACTCTTATTCGGTCTTACCACTTGCTTACCACTCAAGAAAAGGTTCTCAAGTCCAACTCTCTCGCAATCGGCTTACAGACTTAATGCCGGTCTAGGTCATTTCTAACCTTGTAGCTATTATGTGGTCCATGTCACATAGCACCCAGATTCATTTGTAATGCATAGTTAAGTAAAAACTTGATTATAGGCGTTCTAATACTAATGAAATTGAAATTGAATAGTGAAAGGAAAGTGGGTAGTACCCTAGTGCCTACAGGCTACTACTCCTAATTAAAGCTCTACACTTGACTCTCTGAAGCTCTTATTAGGGATAATGTAGGCATCATCTTCAGAATCAGTCATGAGTAGATAGGAGGGAGTGTTGGAAGAAGTCGGATTGGAAGAAGTCGGATTGGAAGAAGTCGGATTGGAAGAAGTTGGATTGTTGGTGGTAGGGTACCTTGGATGATAGTGAGGTGCTAAAGTTGAAGGTCGTTTGTTCTTGGACTTCCTGACCCGAGTAGCAGCTTTTGACCGAATTGGACCTGTCTGAGGTGCTACTCCGTTACCAATGGGCTCATATGGATAATGGCGGGGTAACAAAGCTGCAGTTGAACTTGGTGTTGAAGGTTCCTCCCTCTTCACCTTCTCGACCCGAGCCTTGGTGGACTTGGTGGACTTTATAATGGGAATTGTACGTCTCCCATTCGTTATTCTACCATTCATTTCACCATCAGTATCTTCAAGCGTTGTGAGGTCAACAACATTAAACGATGAAATCCGAGGTCGATTAGCAGCAGCCAATAGACGATTGACATAAATATGAAGATCCTGGCAGGCTTGGTCGGCAAGATCAGAATTCCGTATGATAATCCATGGATTATGTTGGAGTTGAATGTCCAAGGAAGAATGTGTGAGTATGTCGACAAATTTGGTGGTAACAATGTCAAATATCTGACAACGGTTGACAGGGAATTCTGTCGTAAGTTCAAAAGTTCGGTTGTTGGTGAAGGTAAGGCGATTTTCTTCGACGTCAACAAAGAACTCATTCGGCAATATATCACGCTAGCATATCATCCATAAGCCAATGACCATAAAGTGTTCAAAAAAAAGATACTAACATATTCAAACCAGATTACACGATATTTCATGGTAACTGTTGCGTTTCCTTCACTCATTTCAATAAGATGGAGAAAGGAGGGATGAAATGGATAAGATAGATGGAGTGTAAGTCTTTCCATCTTTTTATACATTTTGTTCTTCGTACTTTGCTCTTTCTCCATCAAATTTTCATTAATTTGTTTCACTCTCATTCAACTTGTCCGTTGTATTGGATCCTTTTTTTCTATTCAGCCAACTTAATGTCCTTTCTCCGTCTACTACATTCAACTTGTCCGTTTCCATTGATTTGTCTTATTTGATCGACTTTATATTTAGTTGAATCTAAAAGAAAGTTATTCCACCTTGTGTATTTTTGAAATATGCTAAAAGTCTTGCTTGACGGTGACCGTTCTCCGTCAATTCTATATGGTTGACCGTTCTCCGTCAATTCTATATGGTTGACCACTCTCCGTCAATTCTATATGGTTGACCACTCTCCGTGTCTTATCTCAACATCAACCCTGATTGTGCTAAATTTATCTCACAAGTATTACTTGATCACTTTGATCTGGCCTATTGCCGGGCTTCTCACATTACACACTTACAACACTAACAGCGTTGTGAGCTATACATACCAACGATACCATAACCTGATCCAATAGTCCTCCAAACAATACACAACTCTACTGTATTCAGTTAGATCCTTGGCTCTCTTGCCTTGTAATTTTTTTTCTTACTGAAACGGAACTTTCTCGCAACCATCTAACGTCCTTCCTGCCTTGCAACCACCTACCGTCCTTCCTAACCCAAAATTGAACTTCCTTGCAACCTCCATCTAACTCGAAATTGAACTTCTTTCCATATACCAACATCTGTTCCTAACCCAACATTGAACTCCTTCACGATTGGGACTATTGACATTGTCTCCCTCACCTTCCAACATGTCACTCAACACTACTGTTTCAATGCCTGAAGTTGATTTTCCAATGGACGATATCCTAGATACTGTTCCACAAGATTTAACCAATATTCCTACTATGAATGCTGGTGATGGTAAAGAATCCTTGTCACTTGGGATGAAGGTAAAGTCGTATCTGAACCATACTCAGGCAATTAACTCATACTATTGACAGAAATTCATTATGCAATACTCTACTGAGTATGGAATCATGATGCAGAACAAAAGTTATGGAGGAACCCAAATAGGATGGATTCGAAGATTTGTTTCACCTCTCATCATCAAACGCTTCAATGCCGTTCCATCTGAATCACTCTTGAAAGTAAGATAACTGCTCTTTTCCAAAAGAGTCTTTGTTTAACATCTTTACTAGGCAATTGACCGACATTTGCGTAATCATTACAAGGCTTCACTGCAGCCCAAGCGTTTGGTTGCTTCTGGAGTTGGTGATGGTGTTGCTCGTAACGCTTGTTGGAAAACTATACTTGCTGATGATAAATCTGCTGAGATGGAAGTGCTGATTGCACAGAAAAAATCCCAAGACAGTTCGAAGTCCTTCTTACACAACTACTATGCAGCTCGAGATATCCTTGTAGCTTCAATCACCGAAGAAGAGAAACAGGCATATATACAGAAGACGAGTGAAGTTAAAGCACTTCGTAAAATGCCTCCTACATTGGACAAGATTCTTTTGTATGTATTTGATTTCTGACCTAGATCTGATAGTGTACCTAATTTCATCGCCATCTCAGATCACAACATACCATCCTTGATCGCCTTACCACTTCCATCGAGAAACAACTTGGGTGGGGCTGCGGTCAACTGGGTGATGTTTTCTGTGTTGTCACAATTGCGTACCGACAAGCAGACAATGCACTTAAGTCTGGATGGTACGTTGAAACACTGTTTATTGCCATCATTATTTTACTGATTGGAACAGTGCCATCATATGTAACCCTGCAATTGATCCAAGTGACGTTCGCAAAGAAGCTTTGTTACAGACCTTTAAGGAACACATAATCAAGCCAATCAAATCTTTTGCATCATTATACCTGCCTGGTAAGTGTCTTTTGATGATTTGGAGATGAATTAAAATTAACATTAATAAATAGAACACAAGGGAACTGAACCCCTTCAATTTCCAATGCTTGACCTGGAAGAGATTACAACAAAGAGGCTGCGTGAGCACTTCCGGGAATATATCATTGATGCCTGGGGTACGTCACATCTATCATTATCTATAATTAACAGCTAAAATTAAAATTTACATATTAGAAAGAAGTAGTACTAGTGCCGAGATTCGTACATCAACCAATTTGCCCTGGGGTAGACTGTCCGAGGATTCTTGGCCTGATTTGCTAAGCAAGTATCAGGGTCTTGACACAATGACGGTGCTTTTACCAGAGAAAATGACTATTGAGGCGATGCATGTGGCAGCTCTCAAACTTCCACTGATCCCTGACGCACTTGTATTCCATAAAAAAGCATCCCCTGAAGATGTGGTAGAAACCCCTAGTGATAGCATTGCAATGCCATCGAGACTTGTGAGTGTATGTGTTTTATTTCTATAACACCCGTTTGTTTACCAGCATGACATCATAGCTTACTACTGGATTCATAATGCCGACACCAAATCCAGCCTCAGATCCCCATTCACGTACTTCGCATCATGAACCTGCCGAACACCAGGATCTGCCAACCAATCCCATTCTCAACACCAACATGTTAAAACAAGAGCGTAGCGTGTGATGCATGGGTAGGTACGACTAACACTTACTGAGGGTGAGGTGGTTGTTGTAGTAGAAGGAACTGAAGTATATAATGCAAGAATACAGAGTTTATATACTATAATTCGATGGTCCGTGCGAGAACATATTGAGTCACATGTTCATCAGCGTAATGCCATTAGAGAATGTCATTGTAGAACTAATAATAGTTCAACACTCCCCTGAATACGAACATGGCAACTATGAAGCGCCCTATGTTGGGACCATATTGTTTGAGCGCTTGGCAGCGCTATATGTGGGATTAGAAAACTCCAACCCATAATAGTTATCACGGAAGTATTCAAACTTCACACGTCCGAGATTCTTCGTGAGAAGATCTGCGGGGTTCTCAGTGCCTGGGATAAAATAGAGCTGAACCTTCTTTTCATCAATTACTTGACGAATGAAGTGGAAAATGATATCTATGTGTTTTGATCTCTTTTCAACGGCAGGGTTTTGCGCGATAAAGAGAGAGCCCATATTGTCTCCACAAATATCCATTGGTTCATTATTGTGCAAACCAAGTTCAGTCATTAGGCTTCTGATCCAGATGGACTGACGACTACAATCGGAAATAGCCATGTACTCAGCCTCTGTGGACGATAACGCAATAGTCTTCTGTGATCGACTAACCCAGGCTACCGGGCAGGATGCAACAGTGGACAAATAACCAGTTTGGGATCTTCAAGTAGAAGGATCACTAGCCCAATCAGAATCACTGTAAGCGATGAAACCCTCATTACCAGAACCATTAAGCATCATTCGGTATTCCCGAGTCGCTAAGAGGTACCTACAAATATAGAGAGCTCTACGCAAGTGTTCTTCCGTAGGGTTATGAGAATGTTGACTAAGCTTAGTCACAGCGAACGAAATGTCCGGACGCGTGCCAATAGCAATATACAACAGTGATCCGATCACCTGTTGGTACCTAGAACGGATGGAGGAGTTGATCGGCTTGTCGTTAGGAACTGGATAGTACCCTTCTGGCAGCGGAGTTCGCGCCGGCTTGGTATCACGGTCTGAACCAGTGATTTTAAACCTTTCCAGGATCTTTTCTAAATAAGCACATTGATCAAGATAGATCTTTCGATTTGCTCGATCTCTCCTGATGCGCATACCGAGAAATTCTTTGACTTCTCCAAGGTCGCGGCATTCCCACTTTTTCATGAACTCTCCTTTAAGCTTTTTAAGCAGGGCGGAGTCATTTCCCATAAAAAGTACGTCGTCAACGTACACGACAGCAATGACAAACTTGCCATCTTTTTGACGATAAATATAGATACTGGCATCGGATTCACATCGCTTGAAACCTAGTTTGTTCATGGAAGATGCCATCTCCTTCCACCAGGCCAAGCCGGCTTGTTTAAGGCCGTACAATGCTCGTCGTAACCTCCATACCATGTGTTCCTTTCCCTTCAGTTTGAAACCTTCGGGTTGATCCATATAGATTTCCTCATCCAGTTTGCCATAGAGATATGCTGTCTTTACATCGACAGACTCAATGTCCCAGTCTTCAAGGGCGGCTAACCCGAGCAGGATTCGAGCGGACTCATATCGTACTACTGGAGAAAATAATTCATCAAAATCGATGCCCTCGACTTGAGAAAATCCTTTAGCAACTAGTCTAGCACGTTTGCGACCGTCACTCTTTTCATTAAAGACCCATCTATTTTTTACGGTTTTCCTTCCTTCCGGAAGTTTCACCAACTCGTAAACTTCTCGCTTTTTAAGCGCTGCTAGTTCTTCGAGACAAGCTTCGTGCCAGTGTTTACGTTCCTCCGGATTCAATTTTACAAGATCACGGAATTGCTCAGGAACTGTAGTTGAACTCGCTTTTGCCAATAAAAATTTCATCAATTCTAACCCCCCTTCCTTAGTTATCCGTTGAATCTTGCAATCTGCATCTTCTTCCATTGCGTCAGGGTTTTGTTCCCTCGCATATCCCCTTGAGGCATCCTCGTGTTGTCTGCGTATTTCATTGCGACGTTCTCGGATTTCCTCGGGTGGAATTGGACGTGGATCTGCTTTGGGGCGATTTCGTTGATTGCGGATTCTAAAATCGTGTCCACGGAGACGAACTCTCCCCTGAGGTGGTAGAGGTTCATTATGATTATAGTCTCGTAGGATCTCAGATGGATGTGTTCTCTCCCCATAAACGTTACCTTCTCTAAACGGAACAAACTTTTCTCGGCCAGAACGGCGAGGTAAAGGTTCAACTGGTCTAGTGGGTCGTTCAGGTGATGGAGAAATGGGACGGGTGGAGTCAGGTCGAGGAGTAGGACTCGGACTCGGGTGACGAATAGGTGATTCGGGATCAGCGTATGATAACGCGTCATCATCATCTTCATCAGTGACTTCCTCGACTGTTGTTTTCCTAGGAGCGGGTTTGCTCGGACCGGGAACAGGAGGTTTTTGAGAAGTAGATGGTCCGGGAATCGGACCTTGCGGTCTAGGCGGTAACGGTGTTCTATCACTGTCGTCTTGTCGAGATGTGTCCATAGGATCATCAGGATAAAGATCAGGTGTAGTATCCTCGTCATCTTCATCAGACGCCGGAGGAGGAGGATTTATTTTGGGGTTTTTTGTAGAACCGGAGTCCTTAATTTTTTCGTGATCCGGCTTGCATTTGGGATACCAGCCCTCGTCGAAAATAGCTGTTTTCGCAGTATAAATAACATTTCCTTTTTGGTGTCGCATGAACGTAAAGTTAGCGCCAGCATAACCAAGGAAGATCATTAATTCAGATCTGGGAGATAATTTGTCATCCCTTGATTCCTTTGGAATGAAAACGTAGGCTGCACAGCCAAACACGTGAAGCTCAGATAGATCTGGCTTTTTCCCTGTTACCATTTCCATGGGAGTTTTCCATTCAAGACGTTTGATGGGAGTTCGATTATAACAATGAACTGCCGTATTAAGGGCAAATTCCCACCAAGAATCTGGTAAGCATGCAGTAAGTCGCATGGCTTGCGCCTTTTCCTGAAGTGTGCGGTTCAGTCTTTCTGCTCTACCGTTCTGCTGGTGTATATGTGGTGCAGACGTCTCGTGTACTATCCCTTTTGAGTGAAGGAATTCCTCAAATTGTTTAGAGACATATTCACCACCATTGTCTGTCCGGATTCGCTTAATCGTTTTACCGAATTGTTTTTCCTCAAAGGCACAAAATCTTTCAAGTGCCGCGAAGGCATCAGATTTGGCTCGTAGGAGGAGGATCCAGGCATGGCTAGAATAGTCATCATAGAACGTCATTGCCCACTTGTACTTGTGATACGAGGCAACGGGGAATTCTAGAAGATCACTGTGGATCAATTCTAAAAATGACTTCGCTCGTGTCGAAGAAGGACGATGTGCATCATCGGACATTTTGCCTCGAGCACAACCATCACAAACTTGACTGGAGATAGGAATGGGAATCTCAGGTACTTTTTCTGAGTGTTTTGGGAGTTGTCGCAATACTTCCTTTCCAGGATGCGCCATTTGACGGTGCCAAAGATCATAAATAGAAAGTTTTGATGCGCAATAAGACAGCACCTGATTCGCAGTATAGTGACGTACCATCCTAGTGTGAACATGATGGAGGGCATCTTCTAAAACTTTGAACACTGGGATGCGTGATGCATGCATAAATATCTTTCCATTTGAACGATAAATATTGGTTCGCTTTAAGTTTGACTCACTCCTCATTCCTTGCAGCCATAAGGCGCCAGGTGAAATGATTCTAGTGGAGAGAGACTCTAAATAATAGACCGGATATAGTGGAGTTGTTCTAATAACTCCGTCTACGTTGTGTTGAAAAAGAACTTTCCCACGACCTTTTATGGTTATGAGATTGTTGCTGGCGTCTCTGACACCACCAAATTCTCCTTCCTCTAACTCGATAAAGTCAGCTATATGCGGTGTGCAATTAAAGCTAGCGCCTGAATCGAGGAGCCAAACTGCAGACTCTCTAGCATAATTAGGTTTTCCTTTGTCTTCACAAAAGTTGCATAAACATTCAAGAGGTTTGACCGGTTCATCACCATTCTTAGGATCTTTTAGGTATTTCGTCGGTAAGACAAAATGATCACAAGTTAAAACGGGAGAAGAGATCATATTCAAAACGGGAGAAACAACAGTAGTAGATGTAATATGAGAACTATCAATAGTCCGACAATAGTCCGGCAGTCCATTACGGCGCACTAGAACATGGGGTCTGATGGAGCGATTGGTTCGTCTCCCCAACCTTGTTGGGCTGGGGCATCTCTGTAAGTTCCATTTAGTTAGGAAGAATTCTTGAGAGAAGAAAGGAACGTACTCATTGTACCATCCATCATCGACCTCGTAATCACCATCAGCTTCGTAGTCAGGATCATTCATATAGGCGTCAGCCTCGGAGATCGCTTCAGGGACATCAGAAGGAGGGACATAGGAAGGAGACTTTGATCTGCACGTGGGGGACCCAGGCGTAGAAACCGAAGACGAATCAACTTCCTCTTCAGGAAGGATATGTGACACCATTGCATCAAGCGATAGTGGAGGTGATGGGGGACAGGGTTCAACCATGCCGAAGCCGAGGCGAGCACCCATCTTCTCGAAGACCTCTGTCTTCTTTTTCTGATACCGGGTACGACCGACCAGGTGACCAACAGGGGGAAGAAGGGTAGCACGAGGAGCAGGGGGCTCGACACCGTGCACGACGACTTCATCTGCAGCCTTTTTCAAGGCCACTGCCCTGAGGCGGGGATCAGTAGTCTTCATTCTCTCGACGAGAGAACGAGTGGAAGTTGGTTTGTTAGTGGGAGTCGTGAAAGACTCCAAGACAGCGGGTGACAAAATCATATCTGCGTTACCATCATCTCCTTCGGCTTTGTTTGCCTTGTTACCTCCACGTTTTCCGCGTCGATGCTTCTTCTTTTTATCCTTATCCCCCCCAGAAGCATCACCGGAACCGGAGTTCTGGTTCTGATTTGGTCTAGAAGACCCAGAAGCATTCTGTTGTTGTTGTTGTTGGGGCTGCTGAGAAGCGCCTCCTTGGGGTTTAGAATAGGGCTTTGCACCCTTGTAGTTTTTAATGCCGGTTGAAGCGGCACGAGAAGCAGAAGCAGCTCCACGGGAATCTCGCCAAGCACCCATAATGGCGTCAGAGACAATCTGGACCGTTAAGGTCGAGAGGGCATTACCATATTGAACGAGAAGGGCAGCACGAGTGGCACTCCATTGAGGAGGAATGCGAGTCATCAACATCAGCGCACGGAGGATACCGGGGACGTTGATTGGGGGCGAGGCTTGCTCTAATTGCGTAAAATAATCCCTAAAGGTGGAGATCTCCTTTGAGGGATCGTTCACACCAGATAATCGGAATGAATCTGCAGAAGCATACAGCTCGTAAGCTGCACCTGCCGAAAAAGTGCCGTAAACTCGTCTCAGGTGTGTCCATAGATCATCTGAGGTTGTTTCACCATGCCGAAGCATTTCGTCACTCAATCGGGAATTTAGCATCCCAAGAGCAAAGGCTTCGACGTTGTCGAACTTTCGAATCTCATCAACGTTCGTGGGGGGTACCATAGCAGCAGTGGCAGTTGCGGGGGAACCACCGACAGCTGCAGGCCTTGTGGCGCTGCCGTCAATCATTCTCGCTACACACCACCCATCCATGTGGATCATGTTGGCAATAGACATAACACGTGCAGACCACACTTGGTAGTTAGCAGTGCCTGTGAGGACTGGGATCGAGGGGATCAAAGCAGCCATGAGTAGTTTTTGGAGATGTAAATCTACAACAAAACTTTCGTCAGAACTGGGAACTAAAGCTGCATCTACTGCGCTATGTTCTACTAAGTTACAAGCTATCCGGCTAACCGAGTACGGTAAGGGTTTGCTTAGAGAACACTGGTAGGTCAATTGTCTCGAGTGAGCGGAACTCGGACTTCCCTCACAGGTGAATCCAGCTTCACCCTCGAGCTCAGTGCTGCACGATGAGTAGTACTCGTCGAGTGCGCAACGTGAGTCGTACAGGCTAACCGGGGCCCATAACCTGTTAAAACAAGAGCGTAGCGTGTGATGCATGGGTAGGTACGACTAACACTTACTGAGGGTGAGGTGGTTGTTGTAGTAGAAGGAACTGAAGTATATAATGCAAGAATACAGAGTTTATATACTATAATTCGATGGTCCGTGCGAGAACATATTGAGTCACATGTTCATCAGCGTAATGCCATTAGAGAATGTCATTGTAGAACTAATAATAGTTCAACACAACACGCCTTCTCTCAGCCCTACATTACCATCTCTTCACACGGCAGACTCTATTTCATCAACTGAATCCTTATCACCAACTGCATTAACCACTGAAGCTATTCCCAATGCTAGCGTATCTCCGAGTCCTCTCAACCCTACATCTCCAAGTCCTCCTAATCCCACAGTTCTCATACCACCACCTCCCCTTCACACAGACTCTGTGGGAGTGACACCAACTCATTCACCACCAACCTTTGCATTAACCACTGAAACCAACCTGGTTTCCCCTGTTTCCAACAATGCTAACCTGGATCTTGACACTCAATCCACTACAACTGCTATAAAACGGAAGCGAGGGCGACCTCCAAAGTCCAGCACTCATGTGGGCCCATCCTCTGGAGAGCGAGTATCAAAACGAACACGTGTACCCATGCCAGCTATGGTGGCTCCAATTTCACGTTCCTTGAGATCAAATGCAGTTGTCGGGGATATGGTTGCAGTACCTCAACATCCAAAAGCAAAAGGCCGTAAAATTCAACGGCGCTCCTAGACTTACTTACACATAACACAAGGAATTTTGCTTATTTCTGTTGTCTTGATCATCTCGCTTATTTCACTTGTTTTGTTTGTTTCGATTATTTCGATTATTTTGATTATTTTGATTGTTACAATCAGATAGTTTTGATAGTTTTGATAGTTTCGATTAATCTGATGATAATGACTAATTAGTGACTCCAATCATAATGTTTTTAACTCACGAGCCCTGACTCCTGAGAGAACATATAATAGTAGAATAGTAGAAGTCAGAACAGACTTTCAGCAAGCAATATGATAGAAGACCACTTGATTAATCCAATGAGATGTCGATTAATCCAATGAACTGAGACATCGGGATATTGGAGTGCCTTGAAAAGAAGGGCCAATCCAATTAATGGGCTGTTCTTTTCAAGGCAATCCAATCAGAAATTGTGCTGCAACCGTTGGTTCCATGTATCCTTCTTCCCGAATCGCAAGTATACTTTACCATCTCTGGCAATTATTTAGACTTATACAGACTTTTGGCATAGTACTCATCAAGGTACCAACGTTCTCCACCAACGTGGCATCACAGAGAAGAGAGGAATCCCAGACGCGTTAACAGATTTGGCACCAAAGCAAAACATCATAACGATCTCTCTTTTTAAACGTACACTGTCTCAATACAAGATGTTCAAGGAAGTCACTTACGCAATCGTGGATGGTCTCAGAGGTGCGCTACCAAGTAGACGGCTACCCACTAATCTGTTTAACATGTGTTATTTAGCTATCAACTGGCTACACAAAAAAGGGTTCCTCCATCGAGACATCAGCGATGGGAATATCTTACTTGCACAGGAAGATCCCACAATTTTTGATAAGCCTTTTTCCCCAGAACCGAAGGTTGTGTTGTGTCGTAGGAAGATCTCCTCACCAAAGGTGTCTACGGTCTTCTCCATGACTTTGATCTTGCTGGCCTTATCCCTATTATAAGCTTTCTCATTTATCAAATATTCTTTAGATCATGCAATGACTCCACAGCCGCGAAAACATGGCAAAATGATCCAATCAATAAATGAGAGCAAGCGTTGTGTATCAGATGACATGTGGTCTGACACAGGTGGTTCCTCCGAATCAATCGAGAGTCGGCATTCCTCAATGCACAAGGATGTCCCAATTGTTTGTTCTTTCCCTTTTTTCAAAGTTGCTCGGTTTATTAAACTATCTCTCAGGGAACTCGGGCATATATGTCAATCGCAATTTTAGAAGGCATGTTCCCTTATCACTCTATTGCCGATGATGTGAGACGAATTTAAATGACATCTTTATCTTATGCTAATAGAGAGATCATAGGTGGAAAGTCTGTTTTATGTTCTTTACCTGTTCCCATTCTGTAACACGGCTCCCTGCAAATCTGCATGCTATCCGCACAGAGTTCCAGATGTTTGTATACCAGAATATCCCACGTGTATTAAAGAGTGGACAACTAGTACTACTTACACAAAACTACGTCACCTGGCTGCCAGGAAAGAGCAATTCTTCCGGTTCACGGCCCGGTATAATAACCCTGACATTATGGATGGCGCACATTGGGAACATAACTGGCCTGAAGGGAGTAAGAAGAGAAAACTATGGGACGATCTGATTAACAATTATCTCTTCTTCATCACTGATGCGACCTGGAAAAGCTGGATGACTCGTGAGCCGGATGTAATCGCGGCTTCTATTCCTCGACTAATTCTTGCTTTGAATAAACGAATCAGTAAGCATTGACGAATGGCATTGTTAAAAATTTGCTAAATAGATTGGGTTATGAAATAGGGAGGAAATCACATAGTATGGGAAGGGAAGGGAAACAACAAGGGGATTGATCAATGGCAAATTTTTAACCGACGTTATTTGTTGGACAAGGACAGTTATCCAGATGAATGTTATTAGTGAATGCCAAGACATAAATGTCTTTGTTTTTTATTAGAAAGGAAATCTTCAAAATAATATCCATATAATTTACAAGGTAAATTAAGATTACCAAGGAATCCAACATAGAAAGCAGACCGATCGACGCATGTACTACAAATGGACATCCGACCATGTGGTGTTACAGATACAACAAATCAGATCCTCTGGTTACTGCTACTAATATCTGCCCGTTCCCCGTTGATTCGAAATCATGGAATCCAACAACCTGAACATTCAAAATGTCTATATACCAGAATGGCCGCGTTATGTTAAAGAATGGACAACAGGTGGTATTGATATAAAACCGGTTCAACTGGCTGGAGAAAGCTATAATTTTTCCTGGAATCGACAAAGTATAACAGCCCTGATCTTATGAATAACGAGCATTGGAAAAATAATTGGAAGGAAGGGAGTGCGGAGAGAAAACTATGGGAAGACCTGATTCGTATGTGCCATGATGAGTATCTTTTCATCTAATCTGCTGGCCGCTGGATTCTCAAAGGCAGGGAAAAGATAGAAGACTTTCTGACCAGATTGATTCAAGTTGGGGATTGACGAATCAGTGAGTAATAATCAGTTATATCCTAATAACCGAGCTATTCGATGTCCCGTCTAATTTTGTGAAATCATTATATTTCTTACTCTACCATACTATCTAGCTAATTATTTAGAACTTTTCCAAGTCTCAAACCCAAACGATGCAAACCTTCTACAATTGGTTTATAAGACCTAGTCGCATTCTTTTGTACAGCTATTTTTTGAACTGGCCCAGAAATAATCTACATTTTTTCCACGACCAAATAATGCGCAACCAAAGAGATCGCAGAAAAAGAAAGAAGAAGAAAAGGAAAAGGTACTATAATACACAATGCAGATCAATGCAGAGCGTGAAAGACAGAAACTCGGGAGTATTGCACGTCCGACTACATATATTCGGCAACCCAACTACTACAACATATCCAAGCTCAGAGGCCTTCTCTTTCCAAACCAAGACCGTTGATGTCATCAGTGAGAGTACAAGTGGAATTAGTAGGAGAAACAACCCAGGAACTTGTACCAGTGCCCGAATCTGAATCCATATCAATCACAGAAAATGTGGGCGATTGTGGGAAGGATTGATATCCAGACATTGAAGGTGAGAATGGAGGTGAGGGTAAACACGATATATAGTCCGAGTCTGATGTGACAGAGTTCGAAGAATAGTCTTCATTCGCTACAGGAGAATCTTGTTCTACCTCAATCATAGGTGCGGATGGAAATTGTGCATGGGATGGTGAATCCTCAAGGATCGGAGAGGGAGTTGTATTGAGACTCGTAGTTTGAGAAATTGACTCGGATTGGATAGGCGAAGAATCTTCAACTTTAGGTTGTCGCTGTTCTTGATCATCAGGTTGGGGTTGGGATGCAAGGTGAGGAGATGAAGTTGACTCTTCAAGTTGAGTGACCATCACAGGTAAAGCAGTGGTAAAAATACCTGGAGACCTTCCAGCTGATGAAGAACTTGAAAGTAATAAAGTGGTAGGTTCTACATCAACTTCGTGATTTCTATCCATAGGATCAGATTGTGAAAGAGGTGTCAATGAAGCTACAAGAGTAGGGGTTGGCGAATGAAAGGAGGATGACCCTTCGACGGGCAAATTGAAAGCGGGGGGGTCTTCGGAGCTTGATATATGTCCTAGAACTGCAGGAGGGGGTACCTGGACATCCGAACGAACTACGTCTGTATCATCCTCAGAAACGCTACCAACACCTTGTCGATTTTTCATTTGATTAATTCCCATATTCAGATTCATGTTCCCTGAAACCCCAGTAGCCACTACGGTTTCACTCTGAGTCCCACTCCCAGAAGGCTCACCCCTACTCCCGTCTTGAATTCCAGTATTATCAACTGAATCTGAACTCTGACGACGCCGTGGCAGTGGTGGTGATTCTTCACATCTTCGCATAGGAACTGGAACAACAGAACTCTGTTGTTCTTGCCACGAATCGTAAAAATTCCAAGCCTAAAAGTAAAAACAAAGGTTTCAGTTACTATCCCTGAGTATATTTAATTTCATTGATTAATCATCAACCGCACGAATCCCTGAAATCCAACCTCAGCCACCGTCGTCACGGACCGTTATTGCCATCACACCGAGTACGTACTGAGTACGAGAGCCGACCTGATTATATAGGCGGGTGCTCATAATTTGATGAGTTGTGAGAACTTACATGTTTAACAAAAACCACAGTCCCCACTACTACAGCGAGAGGAATAGAAAAACGTGCGATCGCCGTGATCATATCAGCTCGACGGCGAATAGACGATTCATCAGACATGGTGAGGACCTTTTGTAAAAAGAAAGTATTAGTACTGTAGGGTTTTGTCTCAGAAGAGGATAGTTAGGAAGTGAAGAAAGAGAAACTGGAGAGGTACAGCCCTTATGTGAACAATTCGACTCTGACATGCACTACCAGCATGTCTACTCCTGATTTCTAAAATTAATCTCCTGAATATCAGATTACAATTGACATCACAGTAGCACTCGTTGGAATTCAATTTTATTTATTTATAGCACTGCGTAGTATGTACAGGAAAAGCAAGAACAAAAACAGAACAAATGTGATAGTACAACTTAAAACACAACCCTAAGTAAATTCAAGACAAGTGAAATCTCTTCTCTCAGGTTCATTACACTTGATACATTTAACGCCTAGTCCTACTCTGAGAACCGGATGAATTCGAATGAACACCAGTCCAACTTTCATCACTACCACTACCACTATTACTTCCTTGATCACTAAGGACATCGAAATCGAAATCCGAATCCGAAACATCAATATCAAAATCCGAGTGAGGAGATCTAGGTGAAAGAACATCTCCAAGTTGTCTATCCTCTACACTCGCGTTAGTATTTCCATTTCCACTCCCACTAGCATTCAGGTTTGGATTTGGAGATTGATAGAAATTGATAGGAGAAGGTGATGAAAGATACGACAATTCATCTTCATCAGAATTGACTCGACTCGGAAACGTAAATGGAGAGGTAGGAGAAACAGGTGAAGGTGAACGCCTATCAAGGCCAGAGACAGACAATACTGGTGAAGTAGGGAAAGATAGATAATTGGACATTGAGATTGTAGGTGTTGTGATTGAAGAAGGTGATAAGGTTCTTGAATGTGTTGGATGGTCTGTAGGTGCAGGCAATGAAACAGTAGCAAAAGCGGGGCTAGTAACATTTGACCATGATTCGAAAGGTGATATTACTCTTGCTTGCTGCTGTTGCTGCTGTAGTGGTTGGCTTGGAGATTGAGATGTAAATTGAGATAGCGAAGCTAATTCTTGAGGAGCCATGAAAGGTGAAAAGGCCATGAAAGGACTAGAACTATCGGACCCAGATGACGAAGGAGGTGAAACGAGTTCTACACCAATTTCATGATCCGCCTCCTGAGGATAAGATTGCGAAAGAGAAGGAATGGGTGATGTAGGTGTAGATGGTGACTGTAACAAATATGGTTCTGGTGAGCGTGCGGAAACGAGAGGTCCATGAGGTCCACGAATTTGATTCATTTCAGGCGTTAACTCGCGAAATTCTCGGGATGGACTCTCCGGAGTCATATAAGCGGCTACATGATGATGAGAAGGTAATGTTGAGGTAAATGGATTGGAACTACGCCCTAATGGTGCTGGTGCTCGTGATGGTGATGCCACCTGCGGCAACGGTACTGATTGAGATTGAGAGGATAGATTTGGAGGCGTAGCATATGATCCTCGGTTACCATTCCAATTGCTATTTATTGTCGACTGACTTCTTGGACTCGAAATTTGACTGTTTGTAGTTTGCCAAGGAGATACCTGAGGTGGTGGTGAAGGAAGTCTACTAGGAACTGTAGTTGAAGGTGTTGTCGGAACCGAAGAGTCGAATAAGACGTGCGTAGGTTGTGTTGACAACGGGCTATGCGGAACCGCCTATTTTGAACACTCAGATCAATATTCCATCTTATCAAAATTGAGGTAACTATACGTACCTCATTCTTACCACGATTACTTCGATGTTTCACTGCATATCCACTAGAACTACCAGAACTACCAGAACCAGAACCAGAGGGCCTACTACTTTGGACTTGTTCCCTCCATTCACTTATTTCGCTCGCAACTAAATCTTCTATAGGGCCATCGCCAGAAACATTGTTAGTACCTTGTCGTCTTCTCATTTTCCCCGTATTTCCCGAAACTCCAGTACTAGAGACGTTATCACCCCATCCACTCCCGGTTCCAGGTCTAGTAAAAGCAGTAGATTCATCATCATCATCATCATCACTAGAATCCGAATCCGAATTCGAATTCCTACGCCTTCTCATAGGAATAGGCACAGGCCCGCGTTGTTGTTGTTGGCGTTGCTGTTGCCTAGCTCTTCTCCTAGCTAAAAATTCTTCTTTCCATAATTCAACTTGAGGTGCGATATGAGGATCATAGACAAACTAAGTAAACGAAACAAAGACGAAGGTCAGTTATGGTTGCCCCTGAGTGTATTCAATTACCAATCAACCCCAGAAGATGTTTCCCCACAACCCAGCCACAACTCCATCATTGGCATCACTTGGCTTATTGAGTAGGAACAAAGTACAGAGCGTTGAGCGCTGTAGCCATTAGACAGAGAAACAACGGTGCTCATAACACACAACGACGAGACATCGACTTGCAGGGACCAAGGAAGTAAGTTTACTTACGACTTTGAAAGCAAGAGCAGCACCGACTCCTGTGATAATGGCAAGTGCAGTAACTGCAGGAGCTGGCATGATGATATACCTTGTCTACTCAGGCTGAGTTGTGACGAAGGACTGGTAGGTGGTGGGGGTAAAGGAGAAACCAGGGTGTGTGTAAAAGACATGTCTCCGGATAATAAGGCGCCGAATCCGTTAGGCCGGCCGATCGGTAACTCGAATGCTATTAAGTTTGATCACAGTTTGATAGATTGATCACATATATAAATAGGTACTCAATAATTAAACAAAGGAGAAGTTTAAAATGCTACGGCTTGGTGAACTAGTATAACAAATACGAGTAGAGTGTGGAGTAAGAAGGTAAATAAATTTTGAAAAAAGAAATAATAATTTCGGCTTCAAACTTCACCGCAATGATGCTGGTTCTTCACATTCATATGTATACATACTGATCCGGCTGAGCTTCTTCCACGTTTTCAACCCTTTCATTTCCCTTATCATCAGACCCTTTACTCGAGGATTCTTTTCCCTCCCAGCTGATGTTTACATGCGACTAAACCACGAATATAATTCTATTTAATAATAATATTGGGCTCGCTGCCTACTAGCCGAGGATACCTATCCTGAGCTGTTATGCGCGGGGTAAAGGGGGTGTATTAAACGTCAGCCGAAATTTGCTGCAAGACGGAAGCCGGAGGAACCAAAGAAGATGAATAGAGGGCATGATTACCTTGAAGCCTTCATCCTAGATATACGTTATTTGTATTCCCACCGTTTAGTGTAACTAGTACTTAAACGAGAACTTATATGAGTGCTCAAATTGAGGCGAAAAAATATCACTAGGGTTTACCCATCACATTCGAAATTTAAAAATATGTTCTCTATTTCTACGTGCTGGTCTCAGTGTCAGGATCAGAGACACCTTCATCGCCGGCAAACTAGCGAGCAATCCTGCTACGTCCACTTGAGGAATAGGAACGAGATTAGCTTGTAGAAACTTACCCATCAACAAGGTGATTGCTGAAGCAAATGCGATGAGTTTCATAATTAAGGGTGTGTATGTGGTAGTTAAGGTTGATGACTCTGTCGTTGAGTTTTTTGAGAAACCTCGAGGTGGGTTTATATGGTTTTTTAAGCCTAAACTCTATACTACTTCATGGTCCCCGTTTCCTGCAAATCATTGCAGAAGTCGAGGGATATATTGAATTTCTTACTATCCCTGTCAGGCTGGGACGCGCCGAAGACGCGCACTGCAAAAGTAGGTAGTACGGATCGTTAATACTATTTTGAATACCCAATCCACCCCACTAGTGCGAGAACTTGGATATCCATGATATAACTACTTACTAAAAACCTCAGTGCTTTCAGTAATGATATTATTCCCTATACTGTAGCAGGGTTTGTCGCACTTCAAAAAATGACAGTCACGACTCAAGCAAACAACCAGTCAGAAATAAATCAAGGGACATGAGCCAATTCACACAATAAATTTTCGAAGAGGGTTTTTGGTTTAAAATTACTTGAAAAATATAAAATTAACAAAGGAGAGTGTGGGTGAAACTGTTTTTAAGTACGACCTAGCGAACTGGTATGACGTATAATGTATATACATAAAAAGTAAAATAAAAAGTTCGAATGAAATAAAACAAAAACAACAGAAATCGAAAATCGAAAAAGGAGTGTTTTCAATATATATAGAATTCACAAATCATCATCAACATGGCTAGCATTGTCAATCACTTTCGCTTTCTGTCTTCTCTTCTGTGGTGTTGTCGTCACAGCTGTAGTACTGCTACTAATCGCTGTTTCAGCCAACGATTTTCCTTTCAAAGTACTTGAAGATGGTTTTGATTTTATTGAAGATTTTGGTTTTGTTATAGATTTTGGAGTTGTAGTGTTAGTGTTAGTGTTAGTGGTGTTGGTAATAATTGAATCGGATTTTTTCGGAGTTTTAGGAGCAGATACTGTATTTCTTCTTGCACGTGGTTTGGGTTTAGGCCTCTCTTTTTCTTTTGCTTTATCGTGATCTGGCTGTTGAGCTTCTTCAACCCTTTCTCTTTCCCTATCATCAGCCCCTTCCACAACGCTTATACTCCTACTCGATGATTTTTGTCGCAAGTCACGACTCGCACCTATAATAATAATAAAATCATGTTAAACTACCAATATAATTCTATAGAATGATAACTCACCTAGCCGAGGAGACCCGTCCGGAGCCGTTGTAATTTCGACAATTGCACGAGGTAAAGGAAGCTGTACCGAGCTAGGTGTATTTACCGTCGGTTGTTCCACCAAATTTCCCATGTCCGATACATTTCCTTCATTTTGAACCGGCTTTGGCGTGAACGAAGAAGTTAAAGGACTTTTCGCTTTAGGTTTCGGTTTTGCCCTGGTACCAGGTGTTGTAGGCAGCTTTGATGCTGATCCTGTCGCGGTTCCGGTTGTGGTTCCTGAAGACTTTCGCCTTGGCTTACGAGTAGAAGCGGTACGAGGTGGTGATTTTGGTGTTGCGGGTGTTTGAAATTGAGTTTCTGACTGAGTTTTTGGTTCATTGTCAGGAATAGAAGAATCTACGTCCATCGCAATAGTACCATCCTCTACCACGCTCATTTCTACATCCATGTCTTCGTTTACTTTCTTTCCCTTACTCGTTGGTTTCCCATTATCAGCTTTAGACGAAATCGAAACCGATTTAGAATGACGAGCTCGTTTGACTTTCCGAACTGGGACAGGATCATTATCATCCAGGAACGAATCATCAATTGAGGATTTAGTAGATCCTTCATCAACTTCTGCTTCTTCCATCAAAGTACGACGACGTTTATTACCTCCCCTCGTGGAACGAGGAGAAGTAGATTTAGTTTGATCGCAACGCATTCTTCTACATGAAAGCAATTTATCATCTTGAAGAGATGAATCCGCTCGGAAGCGAGCACGCTTTAAATCAGTCTATATTAACCAAAATCAAAACATGGTCAGACACTTTTTTTTTGAAAGAAAATATAAAACGTACGGTGTGTTTTCCTTCGTAACACCAACCGTCAGGGGGACCCATGTCGCCATCACCTTCAACGGTCTTACCACAGCAACCCCACAGAGTTTCATACTCTGTACCAATTCCTTTTCCTCTATTAGTCGTAGCACCAACTCTTTCAACCTCAGCACTTTCATCGTCATGTGCCACAAGGCAGCTCCTGTCACCATTTTCAACTTCAAAATAATCCTTATGACACCTAACACAGTGCAATCTTGGGGGTGGGATTAAATTTTTGAAAAAATCAGTTAGAATGGTGAGTGTTTGGGGATTAGGTGAGATTGAAGGTAAGGGGATGTTTGGAAACGAGAGTGGAGATAGTGGTTGAGTCGGTGGGATTAGATGAGCAAGTGTATAATCGTGTAACGTTTGAGGTGGTATTGAAGCAATGAGCGTATGAAGGGCTTTTGGGTCCATAACAACTCCTCCAGAGTAGGGTTCTGTTTCCAGTGTCGACAGAAGTTCTGGTTGAATTTGAAAATCTGTTTGAAGTTCCGAGAGCGGTTCTTGTTGGGTTTGACTTTGAGGTTGAGGTTGAGGAGTAGAAGGAGGAGAAAGAGAGGCTGGAGGTTCTGGTTGTGGAGAGGCAGAAACCGACGTTCCAGACGTGGTCTGCAAAGCTTTCGAAGTTAATTTTCTTGAAAGAAATCCGAACATAATTGCACAAATAAAGAGAGGAAGTGTAAGTGTTTGCTGGGACCAACTCCCTATTTCACCTCATTATCATAACTTTCCCACGCGCAACTCGTTAGGGTCACGTTATTCATCGACCACCTCATTGTCTCCGCATTGTCTGCACGTTTTATACATGATCTTGCATGATGGTTATCAAAGGTCTCAAGTAAACACGCCCGTTCGCTATGATTAGAGCCTCGAGGGTTTTGATTATCGGGAGGCAGTCGTGAGGTAACCCATTGTGCATGTTTCATTACACCCATGTTGACTCCATGTTGACTACAGAAGGCAAAGTACAGATTTGAGTTAAGCCCGAGGTCAACGCTAAAAGACAGGTTAAACTTTGAAGTCATAACTATCTACTGTTAATTTAAAGTAACCGATACCGATCCTTTTCTAGCTTTCAAGCTTTGATAACTACCATAATAACTACTGGACCGACTTTAAAACTTAAATGCAACCTTCAAACTCTCATAATCGATTTTCGGAGTAGAATTGATGGTAATGCGTTTGTACCGGCATTATTTTAATAACTGGTACTCGGTGCATGGGGCCACAAGACATCCAGTAAAATTGGAATGTGCTGCGGTACCAGACTTTGAGAACCGTGAGTCTGACTTGAACAAATTGGGAGGGTGAGCGTTCTCAGAACATTGCATTTGATTATCAACCATTAAACATGGAACTAAGTTCAAAATGTGTCATAGATTAAGAGAAAGGGATAGATGTGATACAGTAGGAGGTAAATCACAATAATATGATCAATAAAAAAAGGAATTTCTGCATAAATGAGGGGTCTTGATTTGTACGCCGCCTTTTCCACCCCCAGACTTGTTAATGGTTTGGTCGTAACTGACAACCCAGGCTAGTGCAAGACTCCAATTTATCATCATCATCAGTTGCATCCTCTCGATAGCAAGCATCATCTAAATCAGTCTAAATTAATCAAGACGAATATACAGTCAGAAAACACATTTTTACTGAATAAAATAAAGTAAAACGCACGGTATGCCTTCCTTTGAAACACGGACTCTCAGGGGGGTCCAAATCCATACCATCACCCTCTTTACCACAGCAGCCCCACACTAGTTCGTACTCGGAATCTCTGTTATAAGATCTATAAGGTTCGCCCATACTGTCCTCGTCATGATCCATCTCACAGCTTCCATACTCATTTTCAACTTCGAAGTAATCGGCATGACATCTAACACAATGTAATGGCGGTGGCGGGATTAAGCTTTTGAAAAAGTCGGTTAAAGGTAACCGAGGTGAGACCCGTGAGCGAGATTGAATCAATTCTTTTAGATGAGCGAGTGTATAAGCATATAAGACTTGAGGTGGTGTTTTAGCAATAAGTGTATGAAGGGCTTTCAGGTCATCCATATGTTCCGAGTTTGAGGGGTACTTGAGGTTTGGGTTTTGGTTCAGACTGAGATTCTGTTTGAAGATATCGAGAGGCAGCTGTTCGAAATTTAGTATAAAATCAGCAAGAATAATAGTGAAAGTAAATAGAGGTGTTTTACTTACAACAACTGTAATGTTGACGTGTGACTAGTGAGGGATGAGGAAAAACCCTTCAGATACGCAGGCTTTATATATATTAAAAAAACTGTCTAGTTTTTGCTTGTCCTGGACAAGGAAACATCCCAATTCGGACTTCGGAGTCTGGACAGGCATATTTGAATTTGTAATTCCACTGGTACGCCACCATTCCGATCCATGAGGTTAAATGAGACCACAGCCGGTCGGATCGAATGATGTTCATTATTTTGATACCAAGGTGACCTCGGTTGAGTGTCGCAGAAGTTGAGACATTGTTGCGAGAAATGTCTTATTTTTCTCTTAAAACGAAAAGTAATATTGGTGATAAATATTCTCAGTCATCAGGCAAGGTGACGGAGTTGTCCTTCAGGAACTCACTTGAGCCTAAGCCCAAGTCGGCATTTCATTGTAGTCAAGTATAAAGAACTTTGAAGGTCGATTGCAGTGAGTTACGTAAGTAGCTTCAAGCTCTAAGATGGCTCCTCTAATTTTTCGGAGTACAAAATAAAATCATCTCGAGACAGTAATAAATAATAAGTAGCTCAAGTACTTCATATGCAAATTGGGCTGTTCAACAGACTGGCCATCTGTATATATTGCCTTTAATATAAACTGGTGTTGGTGCGAACAAAGAAGTTAATTTTTCTTCGCTCTTTCAGCTTGTTCTGAAACCAGGTGTTGTATGTAAATTTGACACTGTTCTTGCACATTTTAGTCTTAGTTGATGAGTATAAGGAGGAGTGCCATTTTGATATTTCTGTGACAGGAGTTTGAGTTTGAGTTCCTATTCCTGACTCGTCTCTTATTAGTGAACGGAAGACTTATCAGAAGCAGGGGAGACACATTGATCAATTTTTCTGTCCTTTTTGGGTTTTCGGTTTGTTTCATGCGCTGTTACGCATACGTTATGGCATTCATTTTAATGTACTCTCCAATAGGTCACTTCCCCTTTTTGTCTCGAGTTACGGAAGTCTCCAAAACTTTTAATCATTCAATTCTTGAGAATCTACAACCATGTTCGGATGACCTACAACGAAATCGGATATCAAAGAGAATCGAGAACTATTAGGTCTTTAGCTAACTTGCTACCACCGCCAACAATATGTCCGCCGATTGCGGGCTGAATCTAATTGCCCGCTTCCATTCTCATATCTTCCTTCATTTCCTCTTGCTTGTTGTTTTCCGACTAGCGGCTTTAGATCTAGGAGTCGGCTTTGTTGGGCGAGCTCGTTTGACTTGCCGGACTTCAGGTTCAGGTTCTTCCGAGCTATGATGCCGTTTATTACCTCCCTTTGTGGAGCGAGAAGTGGATTTAGTTCGTTTACAACCCATGCTTTTACAAGAGACCAATTTATCATCTTCATCATCTGCATCCTCTCGATAAGGAGCCTCCTCTAAATTAGTCTATGTTAATTAATTAAGAACATATAGTTAGACATACATATATTTTTTTTTCGAGAGAAAAGATTAAACGTACGGTATGTTTTCCTTCGAAGCACCAGCCGGGCGGGGGATCGCCATCTTCACCTTCAACGATTTGACCACAGCAAAACCACACCGTATCGTACTCTGAATCTCTATTACCAGTGTATTCAAAATCGGTATAGTTTGAGTCATGACCCATATGGCAGCTTTTATGACCATTTTCAATTTCGGAATAATCCTCATGACACCTCACACAATGTAATCGTGTTGGCGGGATTAGATCTTTGAAAAATTCGGTTAAGGAAGGTGGATTTGTCGTTGTAGATGTCTGGGATGATACCCGTGATCGGCGTTGATCCAGTGTTTTAAGATGAGCAATCATATAATCATGTAAAGCTTGGGGTGGTATTGTGGCAATAAGTTTACGAAGGGGTTTTAAGTCAGTCATAGCTGTCCGAGTTTGAGGTTCTGGTTCCAGTAAAGTTTTGTTTGAAGTTATAGAGAAGCAGTAGTTGCGCAGATAACTATGCCAGGGTCGACTGTAATGTCTGAAGCTGATCAGCAAGAGAGGAAGGAACCTGAGGAACGACAGGCGCGACGCGTTCTTATATATCGTCAGGTGACCATGTACAAAACAATCCAACTGACGTCATTCATTCCCTCCTATTCCTTCTCATTCACACGTCGTTGTCCACGTATTCTCTCAATATGTCCAGCGACAACAAAGATCGAGGAAGGCCATACCATACAGAATGTACTGGTTCTGCACTGGTCACTGTTTCTCGTCATGTAACAGACGAAGACATCACGTTGTTCGGGAGTTGCTTCTGTCCCTTTGTCCAGCGAGTTTGGATCACATTTGAGTATTTTGGGATACCATATAAAGTGAGTGTACTTAGCTCTATACCTCACCGAATAATGCCAGATGTTTAACTGATCTCAGTACTGTGAGCAACTGCTAAATCAACTAAGTCATCAGTGTTTCTAAATCTTGAATACGACATCTTCAACCGTCGTGATTATTACTCAAACAGACGAAGTTGATCCATACAAGAAGCCAAAGGAGCTCATAGAGGTCTCTCCGAAAGGACTAGTTCCTGGTCTTCGTTTCAATAATGTCAACCCTGCACGATCTTTGAACGAAAGCACCGTGATCATGGAGTATTTGGAAGAGTGTGTTCATATTCTTATAGCTAACTTGAATTATTTGTTCAGGTTACTGAATCCATATCCATTTCTTGTCTAGTCTGGCCGCTAACACAAACCATCGTTCGTTACTCCCACCTACTACAAACCCATGTAAAGTCATTCACAATCCAAACGATTTATCTAACCTACTTTAAACCAGATGCTCGGTCTCTAGTGAGATTACAAGCGGATCACGTAAATCGTACATTTGTTCCTGCATTCTACCGATTTCTTCAAGCACAAGAAACAGACGCTCAAATAAATGCTGGAAAAGAGTATCATCAAGCTATCGAGTCCCTTGTTGGACTCTTCGAAAGAACTGAAAATGAAATCTTAGGCGGAGGAGGTGTTTCTGGTGAAGGAGAAAGGAAAGCTTTGTCTAAAGGTTTGGGGTTATGGATTGAAGATGGAGAATTGGGATGGGCAGATGTTATGGTGGCCCCTTGTAAGATTTCCACTTCTATAACTGGATATCCCGAAATATCGGAATATATTTTGAGACCCTGGCTTACTTATTTACGTTATACAGGGATGTTTAGAACTCAATTGGTACTCAACCATTACAGAGGCTTTGAGCTTCCTCGAGGAAATAAATTCAATGCTTGGTTACAAAGACTCTTTTCACATCCGGCGTTTATGGCGACTTGTAGTAGTGATCAGTTATACCTTGACAGCTATGAACGGTATGTCCATTTCTCTTCAATCAATCATTTCTATCATAGCATAAAAATACTCATCCGCATGTTTGTTTGTTCATCAAGATATGCATTTAATCGACCCAATACCAGTCAAGTTGCTACGGCGATCAACACTGGACGGGGATTACCATAAGAGTAAAATACGAGTGCTTCACAGTCTTTGTAGTGTAGAAATACTACGAGAACGTACATGTCGATCACGATTCACTGCCATGATATCCGTTCGAATCAGATCATCAGATAACTACTGTGTCAACCCCCGAGAAACACCAGTGATATATGAGTCAAAAACAATGTGCATATGTAATATCAAAACGGAAGAGGTTGATGATACAGATGGTGAGTGAGGTGTAAAAGTACAGCATGTCCGATCTTTGTACAACAAATGCCAAAAAAGAAACAAGAATTAAAACACATTACACTAGTTATCATAACCAGGAGGATTCTCAACTGGTATGCCTCCAATTATTGTAACTGTGCTCGACTCGGCAGGCATAGTGTAGGTTGCTGTGTTTTTTGATCAGTTTCATGATGTATGTAGAGTAAGATATAGGGAATACATACGTAGACCCTCTTCAGCCTCGTCAGCAGCTTGCCTTCGCATATAAATCGCCCTCTCCCTCGTCTTCTCCAGCAAGCTCACAAATTCAAACATCGCTCTATCCTTAAACCTAACCTCAACTTTAGTACCATCAGTCAATCCACCGTCAGAGGAAGGTTTGACTTCAAACGAAAGATAGTTGCCACTGAACGTTGGTTGTTCAAACCTCGTAGAGAGGATACTGTGTAATGGTACGGATAGGGAGTCAAGTGGTCCTTTCATATCGCTTGTGAATAGGAACTAGATATACAGAAGTGTGGAGAGTGACCGTTAATGATCCGTTGAGGAGACACAACATAAGATACATACACGTTGATCAGTTAAGAGAATCTTTCCCAGCGCTCTCATCTTCTTAATACCTCCATTACCTCCAGCAGTAGAGCTTCCAGAAGGAGGTGCGTTTGGGATGTGAAGAGATAGCTCTACACCGTGATCAACTGTTGTGATATTGATTTCATTGGGTAACGGCACCGGTGAACGGTTGGGATTAAGCATAGTCCAATTCAAAGCCATAGCTGTTCAAATTATTTGTTTAGAGTGAATAGAAGATGAGAAGATGGAACAGAAGTAAAGGTAAGCAGAAAAGTGGTAAATCACCGCATTACGTTGATCTCCCGCAGTTCGACTTTAATGACGACATGCACAGCCTCTAAGGCTTTGTATGTATTTGTGCACAAATGCCATCATGCTATGGCTACCTGGCGCAATGGTAGCGCGTTTGGCTTCGATTGCTGAATGTTACCAAAAGGTTGCAGGTTCGAGTCCTGCGGTGGTCACTGCCCATATCTTCCACGAAGTTTTTTTTTCCTCTTTTACCGCTCATTTCAGAAGAATAGTTGTTGCCACCAAGTTTTCATAAGAAATATATCCAATAGCATCCCCATACATTGACGATTTTGTTTTAGCATCTTGCGCAGTCAAATCTCACCGTTTCCGAAATATAATGCGTGAATGTAATTGTAGGACTGGTAGCAATGAATTAAGTTTGCAGAAATGCTCAAGATAAAATCATTAGTACACTACTATACAATCAATTGCATAGTTAAGGCCCTGCTACGACAGTCACCCAGCTCGCCGTCAAAGTTGTCCCATCTTTGCTTTATTCAATCCATGATCTCCTCCACTCGCCAAGAACTCGTTTAATCTCCATTATCTACGCATTATGCACATTCACAGTTCCTGGGTTACCATTGTGATATCCATCAATCGCACCCTACATGTGCATTTCTGTCAACTTTGCCCTTCGGGAAAGACCTCAGACCATTCTATTAGTATTATCCGTGGGCTTCGGAAGAAGTTCATACATAATACCATCACTGCTGCCTCGGTACCTCTCACGCGTTTTAAGAAAAGCCTTGTGAGGATCCTCAATGCTCCTTATTTCCTTCCTTTCTCCCCTTTACCATCCTCCAGAGTTCCAATTTATGCAGTACCTGGGTTCTCTCGCGACATTTGGTTGTAGTACAGCGGCCCTGTTGGTATGGTATTACTACAGGAATTACGCCAAGTTACCGCCCGGTCCTCCCAGTGGTATATTTGGTAATGCACATCATATTCCCAGAACAAAGAATTGGGAGGGTTTCAAACGATTTAGCGATACCTATGGTAGAGTCACGAATGCTTAAACAAGTTTAGGATACACAACTAAAATTGTTAATCTTCATCTGCGATAGGTCCAGTAATTTGTCTATGGATGTTCGGTACGACCAACATCGTGTTAAATGATTACACTTCGGCAAATGCTTTGCTCAATCAACGATCCTTAATATACTCAAGTCGACCTGTTCTTTGGATGTCTGGAGAACTGGCTGGAAGGAAACATGTGGTGTTCTTAACGAAAACAGATAATCCTAGGTTCAAGATTTATAGAAAGTTGTTACATAACACCTTGAATACGAGGGCAATACAGGCATATGATGCGGTGATGATGCAGGAATGTAGGAAATTGTTGAAAGGATTTTTGGAAAGCCCTGATCAGTTTATCGCGTTCATTCGAAAGTGAGTAATTCTGTTGTTTACTAATGTCATTCTATTCCTTTCTTTCTGACAGGCTAACATGATGTGTGTTATAGGAGTGCAGTTGCAACAATAATGAACGTTGCTTTCGGATATCAACTCGACTCGAATGACGACAAATTCGTACAAATCCTTGAAGAAGCGTTCCGAATTAATAACGCACTTAACGTTCCTGGTAAATTCATGGTGGAATTCTTTCCTTTGCGTGAGCTCTTGACAAGTTCAAGGTTATTTGGAAACTCACTAGTAGACTGTCATAGTTCGATTCATACCAAGCTGGTTCCCAGGTGCGGGGTTCAAGAGGTTAGCATTATCCACTGGGCAAAGGTTGAGGGAATTGGATGTCTTGCCATTTAGGTGGTCTAAAGCACAGATCGTACGTGTATTATTGTTACATCTAACTGCCGGTCATACCAATGATCACTCACCCCTAAAAACAGGAAAGTGGCTCATATCAGGAATCATTTATTTCCCATCACATTAAAAATAACGAGTATGGTAGATCTCAGGAAGACTGGGAAGATATCATTAGGCTTTGTAGTCTTTCCTTGTATGTCGGAGGTGGAGATACGGTAAGTAAAGTTCAGCATCAGGCTCGTAATATGAATGATTGATAGTTTTTGTAGACAGTGTCTACCTTGATAACCTTCGTCCTGTTAATGATGCTTTATCCTGATGTACAGAAACGGGCACAAGAAGAAATCGATCAAGTAGTTGGTATGGGTCAGATAGTGGGTTTGAACCATAAAGATTCCGATCTTCCATATGTCAAGGCCTTAATCAAGGAAACAATGCGTTGGGGCCCGGTTGCACCCTTAGGTAGGTGTTTCATGAATAAATATCATACTACCCGGATGAGCTAACCTTTGATTCTATCACCGATTAATGACCATATTATTTACAGGAATACCTCATCAGGTCACTGAGGATGATGTTTATGAGGGATACAATATTCCAAAGGGATCTAGAGTTATTGCTAATATATGGTAAGTCTTCATTCTGTTCATTACGTGCAGTGTTGACAGGAGATACCGTTTTCTTGCCTTCTTATTAGGGCAATGTCGCATGATGAAACAGTATATCCTAATCCTTCATTATTCGACCCAACGCGCTTCTTGGGGGAGAAACAACAAATGGACCCCTATAATTTCGTCTTCGGTTTTGGTCGTAGGATATGCCCAGGTTTGAGTTTTGTCTGTTGATTAATGATTTTGTGCGCTTAAACAACCGAAATCTTTCCAGGTATGCACTTGGCAGAAGACACATTATTCCTAAACATTTGTAATATTCTTGCTTGCTTCAATATTTCGAAGCAGAAAGATGATCAGGGGAAAGAAATTGAACCACTAATTGAATGGTCTACCGGAATCACAACGTATGTCATCAACTCTATATTCTCGAAAAATGAGAGACTGAAATACGTTACCAGCCACTTGAAACCTTTCACTTGTAGTATAGAACCAAGATCGGCAGAGGCGCGCTCTATTATTCTTAGTCAAAATGAACACTGAAGACGGCTATGATTGATTTATAATTGTGTTACTATAATGTGCCATGGCCTGTAGGATACGACGAATGCAGATGCTTTTATATGTTAGTCAATCACACATATTACTGCTCACTTGGGAAAGACTATTTTGTTTAATGTCGAATGTTGCATAGTTGAATCAAATAAACAGAGCACTAATCTGCCACTTCTAAAGCTGTAGTGATGAGATCATTTTTCCAGGTGATCATCTTGTTCAAGGCCGCAACCTTACTCAAATTCTAGTCTCCTACAGGTCCCTTGAGGCCTAAGTTCTATCACAACTTGCACAAAGCCATGGACGCGCCCACAATATTGTTTCCGACTATCCCACCAAGATCGGATACAACCCAGATGAGGGTCATTATTTCAACCTATGTAAACCACGTGTTGAAACGGCCTTCGGAACACTTCTCTGCAATAGATTCCGCCAATTTCTATGCAGCAATCTGGAATTACTTTGTCTATCCACATCGTGACTCTACCCACGATCCAGATCTTGGTATGTTCAAGTTCGAAGTCATTCAAGTTGTTTGTAACGAGCTCATATGGTATCGCCCATAGGTCAACCGCAATGGCCACCAGGGGGGTATTTGCTACACAGTTTACTTAAGGAAGCATTGGAAACTCACGTCCAATCGCTTATGATGGTATGTGTGTAATCCAGAATGTCGCCACCTGTATATCCATGATATCGTAGAATGCGGATGGTCTTAAAGATAATGAATTACTACGCCGCTATATGCAAGAGTGGGAACGGTATTCTACTAGCCTTAAACGACTTGGGAGAAACTTTGCATATTGGGATAAACATTGGGTGAAGAAGTACAAACATAAAGAACCAGGGAAACGCTCAGTGAAAGAGCTTTATACTGCAACTGAAGTACACTCATATCTACGCTCCGCAGTGGGGTTTTGTTGAATCTTGTTTCTTACAGATGGGTTATGCCGCCTGGGGCAGATTTTTTGTGAAACGTATCCAAGATGACAAACAAAAGTTAACCAAGGCTTTGCTACGTCTAATAGCAATGGATCGTAATGATGAGCCTATCGAACACAATCTCCTCAGAGATGTACTTCAAAGCGTGGTATCTACAAGCCCCCAACCAAACGACCGTCGCACTGAATGGCCCGATGTCTACAAAAGCTGTTTCGAAGAACCGTTCGTTCAAAATACAGAGAAGTATTATAAAGAAACCCAAAACAACTTCTTCAAAAAGAGCACCATTTTCGAGTATCTTCGTGAGGCAGAAATCTGGTTGCAAGAAGAAGAAATGCGAATTGGTCGATATGCCTGTGAATCAATCGAAAGCGGTCTTGTCGAAAAATGTAGGCATATTCTAGTTTATAAGTTTGGTGAAATGATAAGGACATCATTTCTGGCGTTACCCGTGCCTCCTGGATTGCAAGATGACGGAAGTCTGGAAACAGAGCCCGGTGTTGAATTAGGTAGTAAAGCAAAGGAGAGGAGTATGGACGATGCAGAGTTTAGATATTATTTCATGGAGGCTCTGCTGTCAAGGATTCCTGGGTGTGATAAATATATGAATAGGTTATAGAGGTAGACTAGCCCGTTTTTTTAGTTCTTAGCCTACCACACTTTTTTTTTTGGACAGAATATGTATGGATGCTTATCCGATTGACTGTTGCCAGTCTATCACTCTTTCTGTCGTTGTATCTACAGCCCGGACCATTCCGAGTGATACACTTGAGGGGTAACTATAGTCAATGAATGTGGAAACAAGTAGAACACAAAATAGTAATTATATGTGATGGACCATACTTAATTTTTCTCCAGTCCTTGAATAATAGATGATGGTATAATACAATACAGTACACATGAGGTTGTATCATGTATGTAGTGGTTAACGTCTTTAATGTCGTTATTCATGGAATCGTCAAAGAACCGAGTACTGGTAAGCACCCATCATGTGTGACCTACGCCATGTAATTAGAGAGGGAGGGTTATTGAGTCTTGACTGAGTAGTAAGGATGTCCAGTGAACACTGATTTCGTTTCTAATTTGGAAGAGGTTTATCTTCTCTTGTGGTATATATTACTAGTAATATGCTGGACACAATCATACTAGTAATATTTAATGGACGAAGAGACTAGAGTTATATATACACTTTCAAGAAATCCAAACTACTAAAAAAGCACAGGTTCAAATATTTACCTTAACTCTGTAATATATGCTGGTAACGATAATACTAGTAATCTAATGGGCCGACGTGTACAGACTTCCAAGAAATCTAAACTACTAAAAAAGAAAAGTTGAGTTAAACTCGATGCTACAGCACTGATCCTAATCTTTACAATTCAACTTCATATCGTACTCACACGATCATAAAAAGACACGATAGAGTTTAAGAACATTCACACTCGCTCGAACGCGCTCAAGGAGAGCTTTGTCAACGGTTTCACCCTGAAGATCTCGGGCTTCTAAACTCATGAAGGCTTTGTACAACTTACTATCATATTGTCGATAATATCCCCAAAGTAATTTTCCCCATGTCGTGAGGCACATCTATCAGCAAAAGTAGCATTGAAATAGGTGAATAGTTTGATTGGAACCGAGTTAACACAACTATGAGACATACCTCATTGATACTATAGAAACAATTCTCAGGGTTATCAGAGTCCTTTAACCAATTATTATTGTAGGGTGCAAATGGAGCATCAAGAGATTTAATACTGGCGGTGTATAGATCCCATTGTTGTGTGTAAAAACTCAACAGTTCATCTCCTTCGAGGTTATCCGAGATCTACATACAAAAGTCATTAACCAGGAATCATAAACAATGGGAAAGGTTATATATGACATTCACACAGATACATACCCTCAATAATGATTGGATGTGATCTTCTACCTGTCCTAAGACCCAAACTGCTAGGTTTTCTATTGTGAATGAAACAGCGCAGACTTGTTAGTGATAATGTCTTTTTCCATGGTTACATGTAAAACATACCATTTAGGCACCTATAATTAATTTTGGATGTCAGACCTGTGTTAAGAAAGTTGTATACAACAGTATACAACTTCATAAAATCCTCTGGAGAGAGACGATCCATAGGTTGCTTCAATATGCGGTCGACATAGCTCGAAATGATGGCCTGCGTCTTGTTTGCATCTGGCTTAAGTGTTTTGAGGAGAGGTTGGTTTACAAACCGAATATCCATGGGTGGGTGTGTGTGTAACTAAAAAACTATGGCCTCTCCGTACTTAACACTTTAATACAAACGTGAACACCCTGGCGATTACTACTTTGGATAACTTACGTTGGCGTTAGCAGGCAGAGCTTTCATGGCATCAAGTTTCAAACCTGCACCTTCTGCTTCTAACATAACATAATGTAAAGAGACAATGAACAAATATCAATGTTCACCAGTATACACTAGAATCCGAGGCTATTATTAGCACAAACACATTTGTACAATGTTTCACAGCAATCAATTCAGTAATATTACACTCCATTCCTCGATATCAGCGGTGTATCCGGAAATCATTGGAATCACAAACTACTCCCTCATGTTCCGCTTAATCGAAACCAACAACGTTTACTTACTATACATACAAGTAGTACAAACTGCAGCACTCCACTCCACGACACATAACACAACCACACGACACACAACCACACGACACACAACTACACATTACTTCTCTCCACATTCCCACACACAACACTTCTTTCAAAAAGACCAGAACGGGTTAACCACAAAAGAGAAAACAACCAACAACCATCAAAACTCTGCATTTTGATGAAATTCACAAGGTTGTCTACCAATCGCAATTCCTTCACCAGGTTTCAAAACTCGAACTTCTTCTCTTTCCACCTCATCACATTCTCCACATTGACATTTAACCTTAATCCTAACACAAGGTTCATCCGTAACATCATCTCTAAAATGTAACTTCCCACAAACACCTTTCCCAAATTCATGGGGTACAAATTCATCATCATCAGGTAAAACATCATCGTCTCCTTGTGTTCCCGCTAAGAATGGATGAGCAAGTGCATGTTTTGGTGTGATTCGTCTTGTTGATTCGGGTTCTAAAAGCTGTTCAAGCAGATCAAATGCACTTTCTACGTCCTCTACGTGTTTTTCAGGTGAAAATAGAATGTGGAGTTTTGTTGTACTTGATGACGTGGAAGGGGTAGCGATTGTTGTTGTTGTTACTGTTTCGGTGTCTGTTTTGGGAGGTTGAGGGAAAAAGTTGGTGACAGGAGAAGATGAAGGTGGTGGTAATCTTTCAGCTTCTTCTCGAAGATATTCGCGGTAAGCTTGGGTGTTGTATGGATAGCATTGTAAGTCGGGTTCTTTGGGTTTGAATACGTCTGGGTTCTGCTTGATGACGAAATCGCGCCAGAGAATGCCATTGGGTGTGATTGAAGGTACATTAGATACGAACACTCGATCTATCAAAAATGATCAGCGATACAATGTTTATTTTTCTCTGAAATGGACTGACTATGTAGGGTCGCTGCTTTCTCCATTTGCTTATGTCCGATAATAGCAGCTATCTCTACCAATGCTTCTACGTCATCATTGGATTGGAACAGGGGGAATTTGCCGGTGAGGAAAAAGAGCAAAATGGTACCCGCAGCCCAAACGTCAATAGCTACATATGAACGTCGGTTACATATTTCCCGAGCATATACAGGCTTTCAAGGCTTACCTCCTGTCTGATCACTACATTTTAGTAGAACTTCAGGAGCACGGAAACCGCGAGTACCTGCACGATTTGCTTTTGAAATTGGTCTGCGTACACAATATATATAAGTAGTGCGCGTCATTTCATCACGACATCCTCACCGTGTGTCTTTGTCTGGATACCCAACTTTATCCGCAGGACCTAAACATCTCAGACGCGCATCTTTCTGAGCTCTTTTGACCTTGTCTCTATCAGTCTCTGAGTATTGCCTGAGTACTCCATGGAGACTCCTGCTATTTGCTCCTGTATGCAGGCATGTTCCAGCTGTCGAGTTGAATGACATACGCTATTGAAAATAATCAGCTGTGACACCAATTAATCGATTTGCAATATCTCTTACAGAAGCAAGACCAAAGTCACATAATGTGCCAATACCCGTTCGAGGATCGAAGAGGAAGTTTGCAGGTTTAACATCCCGATGAATGATCTTTCGTTCATGAATATCACGAAGTGCCGCCATCAAGCAGCGTAAATAGGATTTGATAGCAGGCATAGACAAAGTCCGGTAATATTCCTATATTAGCTGTAGCATTCAAACTCATTCAAACGAGAAAGAAATAAGATAACCACGTACACGAAAGTCTTCATTTCGTTGATAAGGCATAACCAAAACCACTTGGTCGAAATGTCTGGTCGCAGTAATCAATTGGGAGACATGCCTACAACTTAAACAGTCAATCATAATAGATACTTCATTCTTGATCCTCTCTGGGCTACTTGTCACGTAAATGCGTTTAATCGCAACGAAAACTTTTGAGCCAGGAGGTCTTGGTGCCGATTGATAATGCGCTGAGGATTCTGGTGGATGATGACCATGCCAATGCGTATTATCCCATTTCCTATGATAATGCAGGTCCACAGCCTTATAAACCGATGAAAAAGTTCCAGTCCCCAATCGGTCTACAATTTTATAATCATCCTGTAACTGTGGCACGCTCTCCATTAAATCGCGTATTTCTGCTTGAATTTCCTTGCGTTCTTCAGGACTTCGTTCATTGATGGTATTCTCTTCATTGGTCTCCAACGAATCAACAGACATACAATCATCTTCATCATCCTCTTCATCACCATATTCATTCGCTTCATCTTTATCTGAATGACCTTCTTCGTGGCTTTCTTCGTCTACTCCTGTCTGTCTGTGTGGCAGGACCTCGATGTCCTGTTTGGCTAGTGGCGTGGCAAGTTCATCGTCGCTCATGTCTTCATCTAGATCGACATATTGGGGATGCGGTGGCGTCTTTTGATGAGGTGCGACATGATTATGGTCTGGTATGATTTGAGAGAGATGTTCATGGTACTGTTGCAAGTCGTCGGGGACATTGTAGCCCTCTATTGGATCGTCGGACGAGAGAACTTCATTCTGAGCGAGTGATGTCTGGTAGCGCCGCACATATGCAGCACCACGGGGGTCAGAAGAGCTCAGCTCAAGGGGATTGGAGGAGTGATGAGAGAAAAGGAGTGTGGTGGCCATGGCCGATGATGAGCCAGTACAACGCGCTCTAAACCACTATCAGACGCGTTTATATCACGTGACACGTGGAAACTAATCTACTTAGTAGAAGTCATGACCGGAGTGTGGCAAAAAGATTCGTAGTGACCACCGCAGGACTCGAACCTGCAACCTTTTGGTAACATTCAGCGATCGAAGCCAAACGCGCTACCATTGCGCCAGGTAGCCATAGGCGATATAATTATTACATAAAATTCTGAAGGAAAAAAAATAAAAGATTAAACATCAAAAAGTGACCACCGCAGGACTCGAACCTGCAACCTTTTGGTGACATTCAGCAATCGAAGCCAAACGCGCTACCATTGCGCCAGGTAGCCCATGCTGTTTATATGTAGTGTACAATTGATATCTGCTCCAACTGAATACCTGTTATGTATTGGTTCTGTGTGGCATTCTGCCGAATCTCCCATGTCGAATTGAGTCTGCGCGCTGGTTGGTGTTGTAAGCTCACACATATGAACATATCGGACGACCTCCGCAACTTGCTCATCGACATCATCCAAAGCGAACTATTCCAACAAACAGCACCTCTCGTCATTCTCATACTCATTCCAACTATCGTTTACCTCAGCATATCATCTCTACACCACTCTCGCCTTGTCCATAACCTCACTATGGTTCTTGAAGGCATTGGCGTTGGATTCTCATGGCCATTTTCATCAAAGAACTCTGTTGCAGGGGTCGGACATAGCAAGTCTTCGAATGAAAAGAAAGCGAAAAAACATGTTAGAACAAGAGCCGAACAGCTGGCGCAGAACGGGAAGGCAACGAATGGTACTGTAGCTGTTTTGTTTGATGATTCTCTAATGAACTGACTCTTTGGTTTTCTTTACAAGAAAAAGGTGTAGATACTGGTTATTATCCAGGGCTAGTCAATGTCTCTGGTACCTACTGCTTCATGAACTCAACACTACAGGTACGTCACAACTTCGTCATCGCCTTGCCTTCATTCTTTTCTCAACTGTTTAACAGGCTTTAGCCTCTTTGGCCTATCTACAGCCTCACATTGAAGCTATAAATGCTAAAGCAATTGCTTTGGATGTTCCGACACCAGTAATTGACGCCCTCAAAGACATTTTCCAACGTAAATATCCAATCACCCTCAGCCCTCTATATACTCATATCTCTCGCCTTCCAGGTCTAAACACACCTCACTCCTCCTATCACTCTATACGCCCAATGGAGATAATTCAAGTGCTAAGTAATCAAACCGAAGGACGAACAAACTCCCTTTTCTACTCTCGTGAACACCAAGACGCTCAAGAACTGTTCCAAGTCATTTCAGAATGTATCAAGAACGAGTTAACAGCAGTTGATAAAGAAGTATATCGTGATAGAGGTCTTGGAGGTTTACCCAATGTATCTGGAGAGATGATGAGGGATATCGGAAAGAGTGTGTTTGATGGGTTGACCGCTAACAGAAGAAGTTGCTGTATTTGTGGATACACAGAAGCTGTGATGCATTTTGCTTTGGATAATTGGCAACTGGCTGTTCCTCGATTGGCGGTATGTTTCTTCTCTTTCATGCATTCAAAAAACTCAATGTGTGCGCATCAGGCGAGTTGCCGATTAGAAGATTGCCTACAAGACTATACACGTCTTGAAGTTCTTAAAGATTGTATATGTCGGAAATGTTCTATCCTGGCTACACATAAGCGACTACAAGGCGAAGTTCGAGTACTTGAAGAAGATACTGTACCAGAAAAAAAACCTAGTAATTCCAAGAAGGAAAGACTAAAGAGAGTACGAAGAATGGAATCCAGAGTGCGAACCGCAATTGAACAAGAACGAATCGAAGATGATATCAAAGATGTTCGAATGGAAAAGATTTTTAGTCCTGCATCAACAAAACAAGCTATGATTGCTCGAGTACGTTGCATTTCCTTACACATTATAAATGAACAAATAAAATTAATCGTTGGCGGTATTCTTGTAGCCACCACCTGTCCTAGCGCTACATATGAATCGTTCCGTGCATTATGGGACCTACGCCTCCAAAAACAATGTCCGACTCATCTTCCCAGAAGTCCTCGACTTGACACCCTACACGACATCCGGTAACCTTTCTACCATACCTACATCATCAATATCAACACCGACACCGCTTCATCCAAGATCAACAACACCTACACCAGCTACTTATGCTAATCCAAGAATTATATATCGATTATCTTCAGTAGTATGTCATTATGGTCAACATTCGTTTGGTCATTATATTTGTTACCGAAGAAAACCAAGAAATCCGAATGTTGTTGGTGGTAGTGGTAGTGGTGAGAATGGGAATGTTGATAGTAATAGATGGACACCACCAAAACTTATGGATCCATTACAATTACAACAATCCGAAAATGGAGATGAAGTCAAATATATATTCGAAGATGATAAAGATAGGAAAGCCGGGAAGGGATGGTTAAGAATAAGTGATGATGCGGTACAAGAATGTGGGATTGAAAGTGTATTACAGGAAGGAACGGGTGCTTTTATGCTTTATTATGAACGAGCTGTTTGGGAACAAATTGGAGTTTATTCTTCTGGGAATGGAAGTCCTCTTAGTTCTTCAGAGGAGACTTTGAAGCCTGAATTAAGGACTGTAGAGTTGAATGGGAGTGTAGCTTCGTTGGTTAGTGAGGTAGGTGTTGGTGTAAAACATGATCATCATCATCACCATGGTCACCATTCTCGTCATGGGGAAGAAGCGAAGTCAAAATTAAAGACTAATGGGATTGCAATTGGGAGCGGTAGTGGTAGAAAAGTGGAAGGAGAAGAAATTAGGAACGGAAGATCCTCGGGAGTTGGTCTTGCAGGAGCAATGTCAAGTTCATTTACACAGTCACCTGTGGGAGCTAGAATTGTGAGGAACGTGACGACAAGGAGAAGTAGAAGTGCTGCACCGTCATCAAGGGGTGACACACCGACCTCCGTTTCTATTCCTCTCAATGACAAAGACTCGAAGGATATAGTTGTGAATGGGGTGAATGGTGGCGACCTTCCTCATAACCTTACTCCTTCTACCTCAAATCCAAGTTCTACGAAACCTGAAGCCAAGGCCGTGAAGGAGAAGAAGCTCGAGGGAACACAACGTAAACAGCATCATCCACAACCTAATGGAATAGTAGTAGTAGAATCCAAAGCCTGAAACTCCCCTTAGCGTACCCCGCGAAATCTACAATCCCTACTCCAGGAAAAAAAGTATTATGTTCCATTCTTCTTTGCTGGTCACTCCTGTTCTCCTTTGTCATCCGTTCTCATTCAAACTACCAGGACAACGATAAGGAAATTTACCCAACGCTTGTATCCATACTGTTCTCGCCCCTTATCAACGAATACACATCTAGATCCATGAAACACTTGTTTTGAGTGTTGTTAATCACTCTCTAGTTTACAAGTTACAACAAACTCAGTTCTCAATATCCCTGTCCACAACTATAGATATTGGATAGTTCTCGGCTAACAAGTTATGATCCGAAACAAAAATGATGCTTCTAGGATTCTTTCCACACATCCCACCATGAGAACTTGATGAAAAACTTGTTACGTGTCATTGGCACAATTGAGGAGGTAGTAGATACAAACGAAAATATCAGAGAAATAGATAAACGGACTGTCGGATTCTACGTCAGAATGTGTTATAAGCAAAGAATCCAAATCACTCTACTACTCTAACACCAATCTACCAGAAAGAGAAACAGTGAAAACATTCAACATCCTACAGCAAAGCAGAAATTAGGGAAAGATAAGTGGGCACAACATTCTTCACATCGCATGATTTTTTCGTGAGCGGCGTGATAACGGCGTTAATAAGATTGAGCGAATTGTTCTTTGTGTGAATGACGATAACAGGAATTGATGCGAAGGGTATTGTTCGACGAGTGGGTTTAAGGGGTGTCCAGTGCCGGAAGAGACCGGTACGAAAAATGGTCAACGTATCAACGTGCCCGACGTTGACAATCGCTGTGGCTATTAGGAGCGGTGTCTAATAGTAGACACGACGCTCGACGGTACGAGCACGAGGAAGTGTTGGGCGGTGGTACTGAACTACGCGCTTAACTCGGGTAACCGAGGGGTACCTATAAACAATATGTTGGCATTGTGTTCATTATGCATACAACGAATAGATAGACATACCAGGCGTGGTAGACCTCATTTTCGAGTTGGACCTCGATAATTTGACGACCCTACAAATGCCATGTTAGAACATGAACTCTTTTACATAGCAATAGGGGTCATTTTGGAGAGGAAGATGTTTTACCTGGTAGTCGATGTGGGAACCGACAACGAGACCTTCTTGTCTTCCTTTGATGCCATGGCGGACGGCGACAATGTCACCTGGAACAATTTCATCTTCATAGTAAGTAGTAGACATGATGTGTTGTGAGACTTGAAGTCCTGAGGAGGAGGCTAATTGAGTGAGTTGAGTATATGCGCCCAAGCGTTGGAGGAAACAAGTATACCTTTGAGGTGAGGATTGATGGGAAAGGATAGAAAGATGTGATGGGACGGCGCAGGCTTTTATAGATTAGATGACAGCCCGCCTCGAGGCGTTGGGACCCTGACGCTATTCGCTTTGTTCCCTTCTTGGCGAATATCTCCGCTTCAGCATACCTCATTGTCTTCGTTACTACCGAATTACGAGAGTATATTATACCAAAGTACAATGACCAAGCGCTGAACAAATACTCGGAAAATGAAACCTTGTACTGAATAGTGTAATTCTCGGGCCTCATGTGAGCCTCGTGCCCGGCAGATCAGGTAGATTCGTTGCAAAGACCAGAGTGGACACCGCCACATTGATACAGCAGTAATACATGCACAATAAAATATCTAAGAATACACCATAATGTTACAACAGCGATCGTGTATTGATCTATGATTCATTGCTACTAATGCCTCTGCCTCGAGGAGAATACATCTAACAACGGCCGTATCAGATCCCGGAAGCGCCAAGTCGGTAGCGAAGGGCCATGTTCAACTGATCCACCCTCGACAGCAGTAGAACGCCCTGCCCTAGAACCTAAGCTTCCACCGCGTCCACGACTCCCGGTACTAATGTTTGAAGTTCTCGTGTTGCCCATGAATGTAGGATCCTTAATCCTCTCCTCAAGTTCTCTCATTATGTCATTCACGGCACCTTCATACATCCGCTTGACTTCGACTTCTCGTACATAGTATGGTCGACGAACAGCGTAAGGCGCCATACCGTTATACTTTCGGACCAGGGAGTTCAATTGTGTAACAGCGGTTTCGTGGTATGATTCTTCCTTCTTGATCCACTCTGTGTCGCGTAAAGCTTTTACTTCATCCAAGATAATTTTGTGAAGGTGTTCCACAGGATATTCATTGGTTAGAATCCGTAGAGCTCTTCGCGTCCATGATTGCTTTAACATTTCACGAAACGTTGTCACGGCGGTGTCAAGCTCTATACATAATACATCGGTTAAAAGTAATATGTGATGGGTCAAGACAACCATCGACTTACCATTTTGTACCTCGACCCAAGGAGGTACAGCGCCATTTCGTTGGACAATACGATTCATAAGAAACTCTTCTCTCGCAATAAAGGGGTTTGTTTCTTCAATAGACCGAACAAGCGGTTGTCCTCTACCCTTAACATTATTAAACACCCCAGCGTTTCGAGCTTTCTGACAAAAAAAACAAACATCACTACATCTTTATACACAGAAAACTCACATCACACACACCTGAATCTTATCTTCAACTAAACTATTCCATCCTCTCATACTCGCGGGATCCCCCATTCTAGCGCCAAAAACCTGTTCTCTATTAGACAATTCCTGTTTAACCCCAAGCCCAAGTTTATAATCCAAAGTCGATTCCAAAGCGTGACTTAACCTTCCAACTTGTTGTACCCTTCTCAGCTTCTCTTTCTCTTTCTTCAATAACCTCTCATTATTCTCCGAAGTACCATGAGAGAGAGATGAAGGAGAAGATGGTAATCTAGCAACCTTCACAGCAATTTCTTCATGAGAAGGAACTTTGAATTTCGTATCCCAAGGTTTATGATCTGGACTAGATGGTAACAATGATTCATCTTTCCAAGATCCACTTCTTGGTGTCATGAAATGAGTCGAAGTCGAAGTCGGAGTAACACCAGAACCGGAAGTAGGATTCGGACTCCAAACCTTCGGAGGAGATTTCTTCAACTTTTCTTCGGCAGCAATTATACTCGATACTCTAAGAGGCTTATATTTGTCCACCAGCATACGAAGAACAGCATCTTGTATACTTTCTTCTCCATTCCAATTTTCATGTTGATTTTGGAGTGAAGATAAAACTCGTTGTCGATTTGGATTGTCCCTCTCTATAACTGCAAGTTCTTCTTCTTCCAAAGCCGCGTCAGCAAAAAGCTTGGCACTTGCTCGTGACTCTACCAGAGTCTTTGAACTTGAGCTTGCGTTGGAGTTTGAAGGATTTGAGTTTGAAGCTTGGTTATGGTTGAGTCTATGAACAGAGCCGTTGAAGGAAGTGGGTGCTTTGTGTGATGGATTCCGGAGTGAAGGGACACGTTTTGTTGCCTGCATGAAATCAAAGAGAGAAAGTTTGTTTAGGGTACATTCAGGTAAGGTAAGGGTATGTTCAACAGACCAGGTGGAGTAAGATAAGGTAAGGTAAATCTGGGAACAGTCCCGTGTTTGTTCCCACGTGAGTGATGGAGGGTAAGGTGGGATGTCCACAGCAGAAATATTCCCACGCATGTCTCATTTGAACATTGACTTAAGAATTATAATTAATTTATGATCACCCACATACTGCCTCTTATTAGATGTGGGTGATGGGTCAGCACCCCAATCTTGTTAGACCTGATTTTGCATTTTTTTTGCACAACTCAAGATTTACCATTAATGCCCATAAAATTTTGGTGAATTTTATATCTTCCTAGGTATAAATCTGGCTACTGGTAACCCCTCTATCCCTTTTGTCATTGTCCAGCATCTCCCTTCCTGTTATCCCATCACCTGACCTCTCTCCCACCCATCACTCCCATTCCTTCCCCTCTCACCATGAGGGTACATCAGGATTTTGCACACTTTTCTTCAGGCTACTTACTGCTCCTTTTAGGGCTTAAGTCAGCTTATGCTCCTTAATATCCTTGTGGGTACCTTATGATACCTTGGTGAAAATTTCTCCAAGGAGCCCAAAGTGGCTTCAAGTAAAATGTCTTCCACAAGGAACTTTAAGTTCTCTCAAGGGCCAACCAAATATGTTCTGAGAATTCTTATTCTTAGGCAGTATTATAGGGGAGAAATCAATAAATGCATTATTGTGCAACCAATACACCACATAGAGCTATATAACTAGTACCATTAGATAGGTATTGTAAGTGCAGTTCTGTAGAGCCTATGAATGTGCCTAGAAGCCAAGAATTGAAAGTGTGATACTCTTAAGGAACATTCTGCATTTTGGACTTGACAAAATTTTGAAAATGGGTGATCATGTGACAGTGGGAACATGGACACATCATACCATGTTACTGCCTCTCCCCATTTCTTTCCATTCCCCTTGACAAAATGCTCAACCCCACACCTGTCCAGTGTTGTACCAAACAATGACAGATAATGAAATAGCTATTGTTTGTCAGTCACAGACAGTCACTACCAGATGTTGGCTATTGTGACATGACCACTACCAAATATGGAAAAGAACAGTATTGATGCCATCAATGGGCAGCTCATATTGGCTTCAATACACATATCTGCTATAAAGGTAATAGTACATTTGAAAATTTGCATAGTTTACATATTTCAAACCTTGAGAATAAAATTCTGGACCATTTCTTCAATATCATAGTCAAGATCCACTTCTCCCAATCCATCCAAATCTAGCAAATTATATAATTGAAGCTCCTTATCCAATGTTTTAACAGCATCTATACAGCTCTCAAATTTCCAAATAGGTGATTCAGGATTGAGAAGTCTGGAGAGTGGTGTTGGAGTGTATACTGATAAGGTTGAAGCAACTTCTTCATGAAAGTCCTTTGCCATCTCATTCTCTACTGATGTTAATTTGTCAATAAGAGCTGAAGTATAGATATGGTGGTGATTTGTGATAATTGGAGTTTCTAAGCCAGAAATATCAGAAGAATGATGTGAAGCTGTGGTTGTATCTGTAGGTTGCAAAGATGTTGTTTCTGAAACAGAAGTCTCAGTAGATAATGATATGGATGGAGTTCCACTATGAGTGCCAAAAAAGTGTTTTCAGAGATTATTCTTTGATGATTTCTCCAATAGGCTATCCTGTAACATCATCTTAATTTTTGCAAGGCCTTGAAGGTGTTCTGTTGTTAAGCAAGTGTGCAATTTGGTGAGAATAAGACCAAAAGTACTGAAAAGTCATCCACATGATGCAGAATTTGCACCAATTGATAAAATATAATATGTGAGCTTTGGAAGTCCAGTTAGTGGTGCACCTGGAAAAGTGGTACTCTCCCAGATAGAAAGGGGGTCAATGGGTTCAGACTATTAAATTAATGATTACTATAACAGTTCACATATAAAATATAAATAACTTACATGAAGATGAGATTGTGTACATTTTTTAGAGCAAAGTGTTGTAAAAACATAATACTTTGTATTATTCCAGTTGTAGAAATAAGCCATAATGTTGTCCATAAAGTTCTTGGGTAGTTCTTCATTAAAAAACCAAGTCTAGAGTCTTGATAAAACAAGAAAGACAGAACCAATAGTAGCATCAGTTTTGTCATATTCCGTCCCGTCACATGACTGCTAACCCTGAATTCTGCCAAGTTCACATATCACAATTCCAATTAGATAGCAAATCTCCAGATTTCCGATCTTTCTGAATTTCCTAATTTCCAGATTTCCATTGTTCATTAATTATTCAAAGGGACTTTTCTGTCCTCCAGAAATTCCGGGTTTTTCTTATCTTGCTTATTCTTCGGTTATCAATTCTATTCAGTTTAGTTTGACATTTCCATGCATTTCCTATGCTTCTTAATTCTCCAATATTATGCCATTACTTTCTGTCTTCCGTTTTATCTACCTCCGTTTGTATTTCTTCTCTGATTCGGATTTCCGTTATTCCTTATTACCTTTTTTATCCGTTACGGCATTTCATATAAATAGTTCACTGCTATGTTTGTATTTCCTCAGTTTCAGAATTGACTTGATATACTCTTAACTCTCCGTATCGTCTCAACCGTCTGCACTCTTACTTTTCCAGTCTTCCGGAAACTCTGCTGGAAGTCTCCCGGAAATTTGTAAATTGACCTTGTACAAATTCTGGAGGTGCAGCACACATGCTGAAGCCAAGGGTCACCCTTCTCGGTATTTTTAGTATTTAACAAGTTTGGACAAAAGGACTGAGCTTTAAAACTGGGTTGAGAATAAAAGCTGCAATAAGTACCTCTTGATCTGAATTTGCCCATTGTTTCTTAATACTCTGTATAACTGAGTTGCAAATAACCAAATCTGTGCTATCAGTCTTTGAGAGATTTGAGTAATGATGAATTAATGAACCAAATGTCATCAAAACTTCATTGAGATAGCAAAATGAGGCTTGTGTAATATTGGCAGCAATAGCAAGTAGTTCAAGATGATTTTTGATTCTATAAGAACAAAATAAATATATTGTTCTAATCCTAAAAATATGGATAATACTTACCTGATAATGGAATGCCAGAAAAGTGGATTTTGAATTGTTTTTATAACTTGTTCAGCTTTGCAATGTGATGCAGTGGGGAAAGAAAATGGAATAATCAAATGATGTTATGGTTCCTTCATTAAATCTTTAATTATCATAAATTCAAGTGATGGGTGGAGATCAAGAAGTCATTATAGGCAAGGTAAAATGCAGTCCATCATGTTGTTAAATACTGAAAATACTGAGTGGTGTGACCCTTGGCTTTAGCATGTGTGCTGCACCTCCAGAATTTGTACAAGGTCAATTTACGAATTTCCAGGAGACTTCTGGCAGAGTTTCCAGAAGACCAGAAAAGTAAGAGTATAGACAGTTGAGATGATACAGAGAGTTAAGAGTTGTCAGAATGGTAGAATGTGGTGAAGAGAATGTGAGGAGTAATGAGAGGGAGTAAAGCTCAGACACAGACACAGACACAGAAAGAAGGGAATTGATTGGATGGTTTGGCTAAGACATGAGGGACTTATATATCTACCAGAACAAAGAACAACCAAAAGGGGAGAACAATAAGGACCCTTGCCAGCACACAAAGGGAATATGTAAGTAACATAATAAAGGGAAAAGAACATTATGAAAGAGTCCAGAACATCAGGATAAGATAAGTGGAGTGATTAGGAAAGATGGATAAGATAAGGAGATATCTGGGAAAAACCTAACAAGAGTATATCAAGTCAATTCTGAAACTGAGGAAATACAAGAATAGTACTAGACAATTTATATGAAATGCCATAACAAATATAAAAGGTAACAAGGAACAATGGAAATCTGAATCAATGATGAAATACAAATGGAGATAGATAAAATGGAAGACAGAAAGTGATGGCATATTATTGGAGAATTAAGAAGCATAGAAAACACATGGAAATGTCAAACTAAACTGAATAGAATTGATAACTGAAGAATAAAGCAAGATAAGAAAACCCAGAATTTCCAGAGGATGGAGAAGTCCCTTTGAATAGATAATAAACAATGGAACTTCTGGAAGTTAGGAAATTAGGAAGATCAGAAATCCAGAGATTAGATATCTAATTGGAAATGTGATATGTGGACTTGGCAGAATTCAGGGTTAGTGGTCATGTGACAGAACAGAATATGACACATGTTGGAACAGGTCATATTACTGTTAATGGTGTATTTATTGGAGAATATCTTCTTGAAACCTCATGAAATATTCCAAGAACCTGAGTTTTGCTATGAAGCCATATTATAACTTCATTTGCTTCATCAGCAACATGTAGGAACTTGACCCTTTGTGTCTTGAAATAGTCTCCAACAATTAGATTAACCTAAATAATTTTTATTAGAAAAATAGATAATATTATAAGAAAAACTTACTTGATGAGCATAACAATCTGGAGTAACTAAGTGTGGAAACTAATCTCAAAGCATTTTTCTTGCTTTTCAGGACTTGCCTGAAGCATCTGTTGTACATGCAATAACTGTTAAATGTAAGGGGACCTTCCTCACTGACCCTTACACCGACACACTGACTACCAACCGATCCTCCGATGTTCTGACTTCCATCAGAACACCTCCCAACTTCACTGTTAAAACAAGAGCGTAGTGTATGAAACATGGGTAGGTACAACTCTGGACTTACTGAGGGTGTTGGTTGTTAGTAGAAAAGGAACTGAAGTATATAATGCAAGAGTACAATCTTATATATATATTTACAGTGGTCCGTGCGAGAATATACTAGGTCACATGATATAGATCATGAAGATATATTCATCAAGCGTGATGCCATACGAGAATGTCATGATAGAACTAATAATAGTTCAACACTCCCCTGAATACGAACATGGCAGCTATGAAGCGCCTTATGTTGGGACCATATTATTTGAGTGCTTGGCAGCGCTATATGTGGGATTAGAAAACTCCAACCCGTAATAGTTATCATGGAAGTATTCAAACTTCACATGTCCGAGATTCTTCGTGAGAAGATCTGCAGGGTTCTCAGTGCCTGGGATAAAATAGAGCTGAACCTTCTTTTCATCAATTACTTGACGAATGAAGTGGAAAATAATGTCTATGTGTTTTGATCTCTTTTCGACAGCAGGGTTTTGCGCGATAAAGAGAGAGCCCATATTGTCTCCACAAATATCCATTGGTTCATTGTTGTGTAAACCAAGTTCAGTCATTAGGCTTCTGATCCAGATGGACTGACGACTACAATCGGAAATAGCCATGTACTCAGCCTCTGTGGACAATAATGCAATAGTCTTCTGTGATCGACTGACCCAGGCTACTGGACAGGATGCAACAGTGGACAGATAACCAGTTTGGGATCTTTGAGTAGAAGGATCACTAGCCCAATCAGAATCACTGTAAGCGATGAAGCCCTCATTACCAGAACCATCAAGTGTCATTCGGTATTCCCGAGTCGCTAGTAGGTATCTACAAATATAGAGAGCTCTACGTAAATGTTCTTCCATAGGGTTATGAGAATGTTGACTAAGCTTAGTCACAGCGAACGAAATGTCCGGACGTGTGCCAATAGCAATGTACAACAGTGATCCGATCACCTGTTGGTACCTAGAACAGATGGAGGAGTTGATCGGCTTGTCGTTAGGAACTGGATAGTACCCTTCTGGCAGCGGAGTTCGCGCTGGCTTGGTGTCACGGTCAGAGCCAGTGACTTTAAACCTTTCCAGGATCTTTTCTAAATAAGCCCATTGATCAAGATAGATCTTTTGATTTGCTCGATCTCTCCTGATGCGCATACTGAGAAATTCTTTGACTTCTCCAAGGTTGCGGCATTCCCACTTTTTCATGAACTCTCCTTTAAGCTTTTTAAGCAGGGCAGAGTCATTTCCCATAAAAAGTATGTCGTCAACATACATGACAGCAATGACAAACTTGCCATCTTTTCGATGATAAATATAGATACCGGCATCGGATTCACATCGCTTGAAACCTAGTTTGTTCATGGAAGATGCCATCTCTTTCCACCAGGCCAAGCCAGCTTGTTTAAGGCCGTACAATGCACGTTGTAACCTCCACACCATATGTTCCTTGCCCTTAAGTTTGAAACCTTTGGGTTGATCCATATAGATTTCCTCATCCAGTTTGCCATAGAGATATGCTGTCTTTACATCGACAGACTCCATCAGCAAAATATCTATATACTTCTTTGACTTGGGGCTTGAGTGACTTTGTTTTGACTTTGTATCAAAATTTCAAGTAAATTCAAAGGTAATACCAAGTACCACAGGACATACAAGGATACAAGTCTATAAAGTGGTAAAGTTGTCAATAGTATAAGGCACAAAGGTCATACAAGGTAATAAGGTGTAAAGGTACAAAGTTCGTAAGGGTTGAAGTTACCAAGTTCATTAAGGGTTCAAAGTACTTCAAGTCCATCAAGGGTTTAAGTCAGATCAAGGGTTCAAGTCATCAAGTCCATCAAGGGTTCAAGTCGTCAAGATTGTCAAGTTACCAAGCTTGTCAATATATAGTTCCAAAATGTACAAGCTAACAGTTGTTGTTATTCTTAACATTACACCAGTTGATATTTCAAACTTTGAATAGGATAATTAAAAATAAAGCATACAAAAAATCAAATACAAAAAGTATCTACTGAAAATCAAACTACAATATCAAACATTGCGTGATCAATATATCTATTAACATAAAAATGTGACCAGTGATCAAGAACATGAGGAGGCAGTACTTTAGGAATAAATTTATGGTCATGTACAGGTAGAAGGTGTGATGCACGAAAAATAAGGGAGAGAGGGATAATACGTGAATCTGAGTAGTTCCCCTTTGTAACAATCCACATCCCAGTCTCATGGTCAGGTTTGGAGTCCTTGAATTTGTAGTCAGTAATAAGAGCACACTGGTGCTCCTGTCTATCAAATGTAAACATGAAAAAAAGCCATACACATGCAAGTGTTAAACCACTGGTAATTGTCTCAGCCAAAGGATTATCTTTGACAAAGACAGTATCATAACGGCCAGGACCACCCCTCCATGTATTGAGTGCACGAATTCGTTCCTGTCGCATGCCTTTTGATCCTGCATAATCAGTAGGGGCATAGAATGAAGCAAGAGAGGAGGGGTAGACCGAAATTTTAATTGATTTGCAATCTTCGAGAGTAGAGTAGGAATGTGAATACACTTGTAGAAACTGATGGAGGTTGGTTGGAAGAGGGACTTTTGTGATATGGGATGTTAGAGTTTGGAGAGGTACAAGTTGATCTGTACAATGTACGACATGGTTAAGTAAATTATATGGAAGAAATAATATAAAATACTTTACGAGTACACGTTTTTGCTAGCTGAATTGTTGGTTCACAACGAGCAGTGTTTGGAGTTAACACATCATCATCATCATATGTATTTGCTTCCTTTAACTCTGTGAAATCATGTTTGAGCATGCAACCAAGAAAATTATACAAAGTAAAAAGCTTACCCAAGCTTGATTTATCTTTATCATCAAGCATTTTGTGTTTTACAAACATAGCACGAGCCTTCAATAGTTGGCTCCATCGAGTGTTCCATTTGAGTATTTGACCTAAAGCCTGGAAACGATTGGTGTGCTGATAAGGGTCTTTTACAGCATCAATATGTTTTTTTTCGGTTATTGACGAGCAAAGACCATTGAGAGCTCCAAAGGCTCAAATGCATGGTGCATAGTGGACCATCGAGTGTTGTCGAGGTGGAATGGAATCCTTCTTCTGGATACCAGCCTTAACGAAGACATCGCGAGCATCATGAAATCTAACAAGTGCTGTTATGACCACGAACCGTTAAGCTGAACACTCCTGGAACTTAAACGCTAGAGTGCAGTCGTGTAGGAACGTGCGATCAATAAACACTCTGCTGCAATCTCAAGGCCTTTCAACCTAGTGACCGAGAGGTATGGAGACAGAGATGTATAAGGGCTACAACAGAAGAGATTAAAGCTTGAGGCTTTAATCGTCTACTACATCGAGTATTTATACTATTCTAGGGATGTACCTAATAATAGCTACTAACTAATTATAACCTAATACTCGTCATCGCTTTATAATCTACTCCATACACAATGCTAGAACTGTCAACAGGAGTAGGTGAGACATCGGGGTCGGGGACTATTTACTCCATATACAATGAAAGATTAGTCAACAGGAGTAAAATGACGAAACAGATAACTAATACTGGAGCTGGGGAAATGTATACTTCTAAGCATAAGTGGAGTCCATACTTAGTTCGACGTTAGGTCATAACGATGTCATAGTGATGTCACTGTGATGTCACCGGGGAATGGTATGTCAAGCGGAGTCGTCCATGGTGTCGTCATTGGGAATGAGTTCGGGGAAGATGGCGAACAAGTCTTCCTCGGTGGTGGTGGTACGGGCCGGTGGTTTGGGTGGACTCGTAACATTACTTCCTTCCTTAAGGGGAATGTCCTCATTCTCAACTTCAGAGGTCTCTGCAAGGGGAGCCAGTGATGTTGGCCTCGGCGACGGGGTCGTAGTCTTCTCCAAAGTCTCGTCCAAAGTCTTCTTGATTTGATCCAGTACTCTGGCGTGAGTGGCGGCGTGCTTGGCGAGAGTGGGAATGGCATCGATGATGTCTTTCACTGCGAGATCCAGTCGGAATCGGGGTACGGGGTCCTGTCGATCGTGAGCGGCGTATCTCTGGTGGTTCATGAATGCTAGGACGCGTTGTCCCTCGATTGATTGGTCGTTGTGTCGGTTGCTGTTGTAAAAGTGTCCTATCTCCTTGTAGAATGTTACTGTCCGTTTTATCGGCAGGGCGGAGTTTAGGGTTTTGGATGTAGTGCTCCTCAATAACGGAGGTCGGGATGGTGTTGGAAGGGAGGCCTTTGTACTTGTTGCGGGAGCAATGCTTGGCATAGTGGCCTGGAGCAGTTTGCTTACAGTGGTTGCAGAAGTAACTTTCGCAATGTGGTAGGAAGTGGTTATGTCCGTTACATGCAGGGCACCGACGCTGTGTGGATTTAATTGGTGGCATGTATGGGGTCTGGGGACATTGGCTGGGAACGTTTGGTGGGATAGTAGGTTGGTCAGGTAGTAGCTTTCCTGAGTGGTCAGGTTCCGGGCCCATTGTTCGAGCATGTAGTGGTTCCTGAGGAGTGGTGTGAGTCGCTTCCGAGTCTCTAGAAAGGATTCCGTCCCTTCGAGTCTCAAGGTTGCTAGTGCTAACATATCGTGGTCCAAAACTAACGCTGAAGAGCGAAGGTCTTGAATTTCGGGATCTGTCAAGATCCTGGAAAAGCTGGTGGAGGCTAGCATGCTCTGGTTGTGAAAAACCATTCGATTGGAGTTTTTGACAAGTGTGGGCCAAGGTGTCCCAAAGGTACAGTTCCTTAGCTCTTTGAGGAAAGTAAGCAGATAGGTCTTCCCGAAGGGTGTGAAGGAGTGTGCGGCGTTCAGAGTTGTTTCGATGAACGGATTCGAGGTCAGCGATGTATGTTTCGCATGATAGTCGGAATCGAACAAGCTGAGTGTCAGGGGAATACGGGAGAGGGATGCGTGTGGTGGAACCATTGGCAGGAGCCAAGGTTTGGGTTGGGAGTACGGTGGAGGGGGCATTGGTGATAGTAGTGATGGGTGTATTGGGAGGAGAGTAGAGCATTGAACTGGGGATTTGGTCAAAGTCTATGTCTCTCTTTATAACTTTTTAGGATTGCTCCTGAATTGGTAAGATTCGATTCAGGCTCCCAAGAATCTTCCGTAGAAGAGTATCCTTTCCAATGAACAAGATACCGTCTTGTCCTCGGGGTTCCTCGGTGGTTCAGGATATTTTCGACTTCGTATTCTTCTTCTCCATTTACGATATCTGGAGGTGGTGCTGTAAACATTTTGCCATATACGTCATTCTCTTTGACAGGAGTGAGGAGTTGGATATGGAATTTGTTGTGGATCCTCCACGTCATTGGTAACTCTAGCTCGTAGGTGGTTGTTCCTATTTTGCGTAGAATTTTGAAGGGGCCTTCTCGGCGCTGTGCCATTTTCTTCGATTTGTATTTGATTTGGAGGTTTCTGTTATCGAGCCAGACCCGTTGTCCTGGTTCTAGGGTTGGTAATGGTCTGTTCGATCGAGCGGCCATAAGTTGACGCATATGTTCATGAGCTTCTTGAGCCTGTTCTCTTGTTTGTTTGAGGTACTCAAATCGGGATGAGATAGATGGGATGTTTGAGGGTTCTTCCGTAGTATGGAATGTTTTTGGTGCATAGCCATACATTAGTTCGAATGGGGTTTGAGTGCGACCAGCATGGGTACGGGAATTGTGTGTAAATTCGAGGATAGGCAGTGCTCGTGCCCAGGAGTTGGGATTTGCAGAGCAATAGATGGATAAGAATAGTTCGATCTCTTGATTGAATCTTTCGGTTGATCCGTCGGATTGAGGATGATAGGCGGTCGAGTATGCGGGTTCTATATTTAGTTTTGAATAGAATTCTTGCATTGACTTGGCGATGAATTGGGGTCCTCGATCTGAGATAACCTTTTCGGGAGTTCCGAATTTGGCGAATAACCGTTCTATCAATAGCTCGGCTATGTCATCGGCTGTGGCTGTTTTCGCAGTAGGAATAATTAATATCCCCTTTGTAAGTCCATGGTCCACTATGGACAATATAGAGTCATAGGGGCCGTCTGGAGGTAGATCCGTTATCATGTCCATGGAGATTTGGGTGAATGGACGGATGGAAGCGGGTCCTTTTATGGGTTGTAAAGGTGCTTTGAGTGGGTGGCGATTGATCTTGTATTGTTGACAAGTTCCACAACCTTGAACGTAGTTGTGTACGAACGAGTTCATACCGGGCCAGTAACAGTATTGCTTTAGTTTTTGTAAAGTTTCTGTAATTCCTGGGTGTCCAGCGGTGATATGGTCGTGTACTCTTTGTAAAAGGGAACGTCGAAGAAGAAGATCATCGGGGATGACAATCTTATTCTGATAGCGGAGGAAACCATCGTCATCGATGACGTATGTTTCAGGAATGGACGATGATCGTTGTTGAGTGACGTCTTTTATTTTCTGACCGATGAGGTCATCAATAATGGAGATTGACGTTTCTTGTAGATCGGTGGAGAATAATGACGGGGGTAATGCAGTTACGTCATGATTGTCGTCTCCAATCGGTACGTGATCAGGTCGTCGGGATAGATGATCGGCGGGACCATTTTTCTTGCCGGGAATATGTCGGATTTCAATGTTGAATCGTTGCATGTACGCTGTCCATCGTGCTTGTCGTCGGTTGAGATCTTGAGGGTTCTTCCAACGTTTAAGGTTTTCGTGATCAGACCATACAATGGTTTTGTGTGGTGATCCTTCGAAGTAGTGTCTCCACTCTGTGAGTGCTCGAATTATTGCGAGGAATTCTTGTTCTGAGCAATGATAGTTTCGTTCGGCGGGATTGAAACTTCGGCTGTGATAAGCAACTGGGTGCTTGACTCCATTGGTGTCTCGTTGTAGTAGGACAGCTCCTGTTGCGTATAGGGATGCATCGCATTCTATTTCAAACGGTTTAGTTTGATCGGCAACTGTGAGGATGGGCTGTGTGAGAAATCGCGCTTTCAGATCTTCGAATGAAGACTGGCATTCGGATGTCCAATCGAATACTTTAGTATTAGACATAAGAGCGTTAAGCGGATGTGCGAGGTTGGAGTAGTTTCGAATGAATTTGCGGTAGAAGTTGCAAAATCCAATGAACTTGCGAACGTCTCGTACTGATTTGGGTACGGGCCATTGTTGGATGCCTTGTAATTTTGCGGGGTCCATGGCGACGTTGTTGGGAGTGATGATTACACCGAGATACTCGAGGTGTTGTTTTTCGAATTCGCATTTCTCTGTTTTGAGAAATAGATCATTCTTTAGGAGGATTCGTAGTACTTCTTTAGTGATACGGCGAAGTTCCTCTTTAGTTTTGGCATGAATGAGGATATCATCCATATAGACAATGACTTCTCCATCATCTATCAGCTTTCTAAACAATGAGTCCATCATTGCTTGGAAGGTAGCTGGCGAGTTGCACATTCCAAAGAACATGACTGTGGGTTCGAAAAGTCCTTTAGTTGTTTTAAAAGCTCCTTTCCATTGATCTCCATCTTTTATGTGGATATTGTTATATCCTAGACGAACATCAAGTTTTGTGAACCATTTCGAATCTCTCAATTTGTCGAGTATTGATGAGATGAGGGGAATGGGATATGCGTTTTTGATAGTGTGTTGATTTAGATATCTGTAATCTTGACAGGGCCGTAGTTTTCCATCTTTCTTTCCTACAAAGAAGAAGGGGGAGGCCATAGGTGATTTTGAAGGTCGAATGTAACCTTTTTCAAGATTCTCTTTTAAGAAGGTGTCGAGTTCCTTCTCTTCTAGAGGTGATAACCGATATGGTTTAATTGAACGAGCTTCGAATGAATCTTCGAGTTCGATTTTATGATCCCAAGGTCGGGTTTGAGGAAAGCGTTCTGATGCTTTCTTGTCAAAGAGTTTGTAGAATTCGGCGAACTCTTTAGGAACGACTTTCTTGGGGTCGTCTTGTTTCTTGTCACCAAATTGTTGAGCAATGGTGTTAGAGGATGATGTTTTGACGTTGATTTCAACTGAGTCTTCCTCGTCGAGGCAGATTTTGTTCAGTTGTGTGTCATCATCTGTAATGGTTTGAATTAGATCAAGGTATATCTCGTCGCTTGATTCTTCTTCTCTCCATTTAAGTAATCTGTCAGACCAATTGATGTCTGGATTATTTTCCTGTAACCAGGGGAATCCTAAAATGATTCTAGGTTTTCCGAGACTGATTATTTTGGCTTCGATGGTTGTTTGTCGACCATTGACTGTACAGTTCAATGGGGAATAGAATGAACAAACACCATTTTTGGTACCATCTGCATTGTAAGCAGTAATGGGTTTTAAGAGTTTCTTGACAGGCCATTGGTGTTGTTTAACCAAAGCTGGGTCAATAAAATTTCCTCCTGCTCCTGAGTCGATGAGGGCGAGGATATCCACGGTTTCTGAGTTGGCTACTGCACTGGAAGTTTGTGTGGGGGCGTAGATAGAGTTGGATCCATTTCCTCCGAGTTGTACAGCGTTGAGTGGAAGAGGAATAGAATATGATGATGTAGATGGGGCAGTAGACACAGATGGAAGAGAGTTAGACGTGGTGGCTAATCTCTTTAAGCAAAATCCTTGATTTCGCTGTTGAAATCGTCGTTCATGTTATCTTGGGAGAAGTAATCGTAGACGTCTGCTACTTCTTCTTCAGGGGCGGTTTCAATGAGGTTGTTGATCTGGCGTCGTAGATGGGGGTTTCGATTTTTGGTCGGGGCCTTCCTCTGGTTGTACGCCTGGCGAGGGATTGACCTCGGGCGATTAGGTGATGGGCCAGTTCGTCGAGCTGGGCATCGGTTGGCGAAATGGCCTGGTTTCTTGCAGAGGAAGCAGAGTCGATCTCTGAATAATTCCTTTTGTTCACTTGTGAAGACTCTGTCGATGAATTGATTAAGGATTTCTCCGGGATCAATTTGAGATGGCTGAGGGGCTTCTTCTTCAAAGTCCTCCTGTTCATCGTGTATGTTACAGAGTTCCTCTTCACCGTTGAGGCGAAGGTTATTGATTGCCTCTTCGATGTAGTCGACATCCATGGCGTACGGGTCTTTTGCGACCACGGGTGGTTGAACGTAACGCGGGATAGACTGCGGTTGACGAAAGTTTTGAGCCTGGCGATAGCGAGGGTTTTGACGTATTTGAGGGTTCCTTTGGGGATAGTGTGTCTGACGATAGTCTCGTTCAGACTGAAGTATGTGGCTGGCTGCGCGGGCAGCGCCTTTCCATGCTTCATAGGTATCGGCTGGCATGGCTCTGATGGCATACATTCCAATTGTGGGTTCAAGACCCATTTTGAAGAGATGGATTTTGAGTGTGTCCTGTGTGATTTGTGCTTCAAGTGCGAGGGATTCGAATTCTGCGATGTACTCGTGTACGTTGCGCATTCCTTGTTTAAACTTGGTAATCCGGGCCATGGCATCTGAGACATGGGTGGATGAGCGGAAGCTTGTGTCCAAGGCTTTGGTGAATGCTGTGAAGGTTCCCAAATTGTAGGTTGAAGTCTTGTCGTCATATGCGCTTTCTGTGAAGGCATGTGCCCATGTGGCTGCCGGTCCAACCATAAGGGAAAGAGTGTATAGGATCTTTGTTTCGCTGTCATGGAATCGGGCTTGATCTGCTGCATAGTAGATTCCAAGTCGTTGTTTCCAATGACCGTAGGATGCGGTGTCTCCAGCGAATGGTGGGGGAACTGGGAGTTTGAGTGCTGGGACTGTGGTTGTGGAGGGCATCTTTGAATTTGAGCTTGGCGAGCTGTTTGTAGTAGATGTGAGGGGATTTGGTGGAGCCGGGGGTAATGACGAAGTGTGTGGAGTTGTTGGGTTGGCGGGAGTTGGGATTGGTGTATGGATTCGAGATGGGATAATAACTCTAGGTCTTCGAGGAGGGATTGGCGGGGGGTCGTCGTCGTCTGAGTCGTCTTCTTCGGATGAAGATTGTTGTTGTTTCTCTCTGTATTGCTGTTTTGAAGTTTCGCTAGATTGCGAACCTTGTCGTTGTATAGGACTAGGTTCTCCGAAAAGCTGAGATTGGGGAGGTACTGGTGGTTGTGTATAAAATGACGAGGTGGAGCGTCCAGAGTCTTGTGAGGTAGAGGCTTGGATCGGTCCGGGGATGTGAACTGGGAAGGGTTCGGTGGAAGGGGTTTCTCGGTAACGAGATCTACTTCGTTGAAGTTGTGACCTATCAAATTCCGGTTTAGGAACTGATGTTTGGCTGGTTCTTCGTTGTCGTGAAATGATGATTCAGAGTTGGTGGTTGCCCAAGAATTGGTAGAGGTTTTTATAAAGGAGTGTGGGGGTGTAAGGAATGGATTGGGAATGGAAAAGGGAGAACTGCTGTCTAACAGCTTGATAATGCTCGCTTAGAGCTTTTACTGACTAACAGCTTGAGTGCTCGCTTAGAGCTTTTACTGACTTAACAGCTTGCGCTCGCTTAGAGCTTGACGGCCAGGGGTCCTAATTAAAGGGGCCTGACTACGACTTACTAAATGCGTAGATTTCAGCGATGTACAAACCCACCGCGGTCCGGTTGGCTAGGATTTCAAACACCTAGACTTCCCACTTTGCTCCGGCGAAGGAGTATCACTTTGTGAGCTGCGACGCGTTATACCAGGGATTAGCGGATATAACGACTACCAGTATACCACTAAGAGGTACCGGTTAGACCAGAACAAGTAACGCCGTTTCAAGTTCCAAGATGACGGGAATCGATTGACTGCCGGGTTTCGACAATCCTCCGTTCGGTTCCAAGGGGGAGAGACCGGATAACCCTACCGGTCCAGTGAAAGGGAAGCTTTAATCTAATGTTATGACCACGAACCGTTAAGCTGAACACTCCTGGAACTTAAACGCTAGAGTGCAGTCGTGTAGGAACGTGCGATCAATAAACACTCTGCTGCAATCTCAAGGCCTTTCAACCTAGTGACCGAGAGGTATGGAGACAGAGATGTATAAGGGCTACAACAGAAGAGATTAAAGCTTGAGGCTTTAATCGTCTACTACATCGAGTATTTATACTATTCTAGGGATGTACCTAATAATAGCTACTAACTAATTATAACCTAATACTCGTCATCGCTTTATAATCTACTCCATACACAATGCTAGAACTGTCAACAGGAGTAGGTGAGACATCGGGGTCGGGGACTATTTACTCCATATACAATGAAAGATTAGTCAACAGGAGTAAAATGACGAAACAGATAACTAATACTGGAGCTGGGGAAATGTATACTTCTAAGCATAAGTGGAGTCTCATACTTAGTTCGACGTTAGGTCATAACGATGTCATAGTGATGTCACTGTGATGTCACCGGGGAATGGTATGTCAAGCGGAGTCGTCCATGGTGTCGTCATTGGGAATGAGTTCGGGGAAGATGGCGAACAAGTCTTCCTCGGTGGTGGTGGTACGGGCCGGTGGTTTGGGTGGACTCGTAACAAGTGCTTCCTGTAAATGCTTTAAATCAGTTGAGTCAATAACTTCTTTCCGAGAGATATAACAGAAGTCCAGGAATGCACAGAGAGTACGAAGTACATCTACTGGCAGATGTCCATGGATAACTGCCAGGTAAATCTAAAATATCATATCAATTATTAATAGAGTTTTTCGTATTAAAACAATATATGTACTCACTTTCATTAGTGCCTTCGAGTCATCTCCAGTCCATTGCTTGAAGTGGCGACCTTGAGGGAAATAACGCATGCCAGTAAATGGAGGAATCGCCACCACACTACGTGTTATTAGTAGATGAAGTTTAAGAGTTAGATTTTCTTACCATCTATCAAGATCATCAATAATTTCTTTTCCCTTCTGACCAGGATGTTTTGAGTGAATATATTGTTCAATCCACTTTACAATGTGGTCTTTGAAAGTGCCTTTGACTAGCTGATGGAGGAGGTCGGGTGAAACCAGCTCGTAGATGTCCGCACATGGGAAATCTTCAGTGAACGGCTAAAAGAACAATTAAATTTAATAAGTACAGTATTTAATAAAAATAGACTCACAATTATTGACGAGACAAGACCATATTTGGTCCATGCTATCCCTTGTTCAAAATTAGTTGAGACAAATAGAGTGTGTAGTAACATTCGAGGAGTTATTGGGTTGTCATCAGAATAATCTGGATCAATCGAGGGGAGTGCAATGCATCTGTTAACACACATATGAGTGTATATAAGCTAAATAAATAATTGAAACAAAAATAACACTTACTTTGGACACCAGTTCTGAACAATGGATGCAATAAGGCATTGTTCAGGATAGTCACCGATATAGGGACCAAGTCCAAAGATAATCTTTCAGTAGAAGCCATCCAGGCATTGCATAATGACTGGTGTTGTCATACCATGTTTGAGAGGCTGGAGGATGTGCGCAAGTGAAGTGTGAAATACTTGGCGTAGGTATTTTCGGAAGGTGTCTGTATCTCTATATTTGGTCTCAGCTAAGAAGGTGTCATTAAAAAGAAACATTGTATATGACAAAGGGAAGAACTTACTTTTTACGTCAGCAAGAAAGCCAATAAGGACAAATCCCTCTTTACGAGCACGCCGTGCTGAGTTGGTGAGATTCCCAATCGAGAGGTACAGCGGCCAGTAACTATTGCTACCTGTAGCAACAGACACAGTAGTCTTGTCACTGCCAAGAATAATGGGTACAAACATTGACCCTGATGTCATTGGATCTTCCCCAATAATATTCTAAACATCACATTGTTAATGATATACCACATAAATCTGTAATCAGAAATACTTACAGCCTGTCGCCAAGCCCAATCACCAGACATGAAGTTTCTAAACCGATGGTTCTCCCCTTCGTACTCATGGTATGGAACATAGTCAAATTCTCCATCAAAATCAGGGTTATTCAAAATATTTTGAATTACTTCATATGGATTTCGATACCACACCTCAACTTCTTGGTCCATCCAGGGTGGTCTTGGACCAGGTGGAGCTTCCCCTTGATGAGTGAAGGTGAATCTTCGCCATGGCAATTTATCGTGAGGAATTGCGTCAATGGTTTTATAGACATGTTGGTGGTTTGTGAAGGGAGCTGAGTCAGGACATGCATCATTCCATATATTTAACATGGAATCAATTTTGGTTCCAGATAATTGAGCCTTTCGAAAGAAAAAGTCCGCGGCTTCAAATTGGGTCTGATTCTGAAATGGATACCAATCCCCGGCAGGGTAAGGATCGGGACTTGGAGGTGTTCCTCTTTGAATAGGATTTCCACTTCTATCACATTTTTCCGCTATGAATATGATACCAATTAGTTACACTATACATAGGTATTAGTATACAGGTACACACCTGTCATCTTTGGATGATACTCCTGTTTAATTTCTCTGACTACTGGTTGCATTGTTGGTGACTGAGCTTGACTCAATGGCATATGAGTTGTGGTATATAAGGATGAATTGGCGTTAATGGTCGGATCATGGGTTTTAGCTGAGTATCCAGCAGTTGGGATAGGGGGTGGAGGAATGGGATGAACGTTCGATGAAGAAAGTGGAGGTCCTAATAATGCCCAGTGAACGTTAAAAGTGTTCAACTTCCAAAACTAAAACTCTTACCTTGATACTTGTGGTTAGTAGGTAAGTTTGCATCATATGTGCTACTTCTGGCATTGTCATTTTGTTCGTTTGATTGGTGTTGAAATGCAGGAGTAGTCGAAGTTGGTGGAGCAGTACCATCCGTGCCGGGTGGATAGCTTCTTGAAGCCTCCAGGTTAGCCGTATCCGGAATTCTATAATACAAAAGTGAGCACAACTTTGTGAAGTGAACAGGGTGATTTATGACCTTTGTGTTTGACAGTTTTCATTTTGCTGAGTAGGGGAATTATAAGTGAGAGTCTAATATCCTTACGCTCTTAAAAAAAACTTACTTTAAGTCAGATAGGTCCTTCATATCATTCACCGTCATGTTTTGACTTGAAGTGCTGTTTGTATTCACCAAGACTTTAACAAGGATGGTAGCACTGGGGACACTGAAAGTTGAAGTTTGGCATGAAGTTGTGGGGATGGAATGAAAGGTCCGACGTGAACACACAAAGTTAAGTCAATATGTGGTATGAGATGTTTGACGTGTCAAGGCTGTGCAAGAGTACTAGTAGGATGTGTCGGCATTCCATCATACATTCAAACCATTGAAGTCGCACCTTCAATGGTCACGCCTGTTGCTAGGTGTTAGTATAGTGGTAGACATGACCGAAGCCCGATTATTCAGAATTTCAGAATCCGCTATTGGAGTTGAATTGTGATCAGTCAACTATGAATTCAAACAATATATTTCTGAAAAAAACTTACAACAAGCTTGAGCTCATAGTACAACTTGAAGTTCACCCCCTTCTCTTCAACTCTCTCATTCTACAATGTCTACCATCGCTCATAGAACGCGCAAGACGAACAAGAACAAACACCCCGGACTTCAAGATCTTAGCGCATACCAACCAGAGAATGAAGATTGTCCACCACCAGCAAAAAAACAACCAAAGCCAGTCCCATCCAAGAAGCGCAAGAAGAAGAACCAACCCAACCTGGCTCATATTTGTGAAGTCGAAGATATTGAACGACGGACTGCAGAGGACTATACACATTCAGCAGTGTATACCCCAGGTCGCGCCCCACCACACGTTGTAGCAAGGTTGACGACATGGCCTGATGGACGAAAAACCTATGAACAGGTACCAGTTAGTTTATTGAAATTGAAATTTGTTGTTTATAAAAGAAACTTACTATAAACTTCTATTAGCATGAATCGTCTGCAGGAGACACAGATGTCAATGAATCTGAGTCCTCTGGAGTTGAATCGGAACCACCCATAAAGAAAAAGAAGAAAACATCTTGCAATACCACCCAGGAGCAACATTGGAATGTACTACCTCTTTTGGATGAGGAGTCTGATGGTACTTCAGGCTCTACTGATGTTGAGAATGATGGGGACGAAGGAGAGCCTGAGGAGGAATATGATGAGCTAGATGATGCGGAGCAGGCTGAAACTCAGAGTCAACAGGTATCTTGTCCAAAATATTCATAACATACCTGTCTTTCACTGATAATGTCCATAACAGGCACTTCCAAGTTGGAACTTTGAGACACCAGCTCCAAATGGTAAGAGAAGGCGCTTGGAAGACCAACGTCAAGATGAAACCAACATTCATACAAGCTCAAATGCACAAGATAAGAGAGCTAAGAATAGTAAGTATTAAGTTTTAGGAACAACTCAAAAAATAAAAACTTACGTGTTGCTCTACTAGTCAAAGGTGATCATTATGATCACCATCCATCTATGCGAAATAGCCTCGGAGTACAGCCACCATCTTGGAGCGACGTCACAACAATTCAGAGGCAAATGGATAAGGAAGCAGCTACTGAACAAGGTAAGTAGAGTAATGAAGCATTCACCTTACCAGATGTATCTTAACATGTGTGTTGAGCGAATATAGTGCAACAACCAAGTCATCTGGCACACAACACACCAACGACTTACGATTTTGGAATGCCAAGGAACTTCTATGCCAATACGATGGATTTGGGTCAAAATAATACAGAAAAAATATATGATACTAACAATCTGGTTAGTACTTCCTCCCAGCTTATGAGTACTAGTAGATAGACAAACTTACCTATGATATCTATGACAATAGATGGGTATGGAGGGTTACCAAGGCCACGAGGCTGGTACTACAACATTGCCTAATAGAAATGGAAACATTGAGTAGTTAGTAGCATCCGACGGCGCATATACTCACAAAAAAACATTCATTTAGCCAATTCCCACTAATCCCTCGTATCCGCAAGTCCTTGACAACCCCTTGTACTATACCCAAGTCCCGGCCAACCCCTTGTACAATACCCAAGTCCCAGCCAACCCTCCATACTCACAAGTTCTGGACAATCCCCCACATCCACAAGTTCCTACTGGATATAGAGGTACTTCAGGTGCATCTCAAAGCAAGAAGAAATCTCGAAAGCATAAGGGGAAGGGAAAAACGAGGAACGATGTGAGTTGTAATGGTAGACGGAGTGAATGTTTGATTCCCACACTGATCAATCAATGAAGCATGTCCCACCAGCACATGGTACCACTGATATTCCTCCCACTCATGCGCATTCGCAAAATGCACACGTTCAACATTCACACAGATTCAACTAGTAAGTGTATATTATACCATGAACTCTACAAACTAATGATTTAATATTTTATAGCCCACATCCTGCTGTCTCGCATCACCCTGCCTATACTGCCCATCATGTAACTGATACATCGGGTCCAATTCCTGATTGTGATGAACGTCATGGTCAAGAAATGGAAGCTGCAGTAAACAGTCCAATAAAGGGTAGAAGGTGGGTCAACCACCGGGTAAGTACATTGATCTCAAACAAACGAGTATTCATTGAACATTCATCTTTTACAGCACATCGTTTGACTCAACGAAGATCCCGGAACTGAAGAGAGTAGCCAGGAAAACTCGCATGGAGTATCGAAACGATGTGACCGGATAATAACTAAAGATCTCCCAGTTGCCCTTACCATTAACAACAAATGGGGCAAACTTATTATGCCGACCATCTACGAATGGGTAGCTGCACAAGAGAATCCATGGGATATTAATCCTAATGATTTGATTAACACTATCACTATAATTTGTCAAGCTCATGTCAACCCAAGTTGGCAACTAGAAGAAGGTACATCAAGTGCTGAATACCAAGTTGTGAGTCTTTTTTTCTAAGTTTATAATTACATACATGACATCTACTCCAGGCAACACAAAGGATTAGTGACAAGTGGAAGACGGTCTTTGGATCAAATGCCTTCACACTTTTGGAAGGCTTTTTTACTACCCGAACTGGGTTTGATGCTGACCAGCAATGTATTATGTGGTCTCGGGAACAACTAAGCGATGGACGGTTCTTAGTTGCAAATAATGATTTTGAAAGGGTAACATTTAATTGTATGATTAATTTTCGTTCAAATTTACTTATAAACCTTCTTCTAGGGTGTCTTAAAGTCCGATATCATCCTCCATATGTTAGCGTCGCATATCACTTGTACAAAAGGTTCAATCTGGCCACCCAGCTTAAACAGCTTCTCACGCAATCATGAACCTTGGGGTGCACTTGCGCTCGCTGCTGCAGCTGTAAGTTCTATTACTTTACTTAACACTTACAAAAATACTAATATGTTATATTTTAAAGCTCGAGCGTGCATTGACATTGTGGGCCAACCAATATGTCACAATTAACGGTATCAATGAGAGTATGAAAAAGCATTCACAATCAATCAAGGCTGTTCTCATTGCATCAGGATATCATCACCATCCCTCTACTACAGCTTTTTCTGGTACCATATGGGGGGTGCAGACTATGGAGTATGTAAAAGCAATTGCGAAGATACCTGAAGCATATATGAAGGAAATTCTTGAAGCTACTAAACCGTTCACTGGTCTGAGTGTGTATGGGGTACACAGGGATATCCCAAATATGGTTAGGCCACCAGCTGGATCTTGGATGAATGGTTTGCGCTCAACGTTAATTGCACAAATCGTTGTGGAAAGGGATGGTTATCTTAATTCGGGTGTTAACGGGCAGGTGCGTACTAAATTCTTATATACATATGCTTATCTTACAAATTTTATCTATAATGTTTGATAGAACAACTCAACTAATACTACTAGTAATACTGCTAGTAATAATCTTCCACCATGGTCATCTCAACAACATACGGTTGCTGGCCTATATCATCTGGGACCTGGTAATCAAACTTATCCTGGCCTTTTCCAACCTCCAGTACAAAGGTCGACACCCGTTCAGCTTCCTCCAACTTCTTATCAACAACGTCAGGAAACAAGGACTGTGCAACAACAACAAACAAGGGCACCAGTACAACATTCCACTACTACTGACAAATTCAGAAGCTTTTCGTTAGCACCAAACCCAGTCCACCATCATACTGGTATTGCACCACCTTCAAATGCACATTTAAGTTATCATGTGAGATCCTCTCATCACCAACGACCTCATTCTCCACGTGCATATGGTGGAAATGGACATGCCTCCTCAAGCTGTGATCAACCCCAATATATACCTACCTCATACCAATCTACTCCACACCTTCACGCTCTGCAACCTGCTCCTAGCGTAGGTGTTCCTGTTATGCCACATGATTCTGTCGCAAACCACTATCCTCAGCCTCCAAGTCAGGGTTATTATATGCCACCTCATGACTCCGTAAGTGGATATCACAGGTTTAATTAAGTGGTTATTAGAGTTTATTTTTTCGTATGTAGTAGATACAAGTTCTGACTTCAAGTTTGAATCTTCAATGACCTAAGTTTGTGAAATTCTACTTTTCTACTTTTTTTTTACTACTATACCTTTTCGTCACTTATATCCTACTAATACTCTTGAGTATTCAATATATCTAATGGCTGAGGGTAATTATATTACCTATTTTTGATATTTGTTATAATCTTTTAGAGTTCATTTCAATTGATATAAGTACTAACAGTACTTTAATTACAACCGAAATTCTGGATCCTTGTCTTCAACCTTATGCACTTGGACCCTTACGCACTCTTACACACACTTACATACTTGAACCCTTTTTGAACTTGAACCTTGAATTACTTTAGAGGCTTCTTCCCTTATTACCTTGGGTACTTTTAAGTGACGTAATGAATTGAGAACTTGAGCGCACTTTAATAGCTTTGATACTTGAGTCCTTTGTTAGTACTTTGTATAGACTTGTCATAAGTCACCAAGGCATTTTAAGTAAATGACGTGACTTGGGTTACTTGATGACTTATAACTTGAAAATGCCTTTTTTACTTGAAAAAGACATTTAAAAGACAAAAAAGGCAGATATAATTTTGCTGATGTCAATGTCCCAGTCTTCAAGGGCGGCTAACCCGAGCAGGATTCGAGTGGACTCATATCGTACTACTGGAGAAAATAGTTCATCAAAGTCGATGCCTTCGACTTGAGAAAATCCTTTAGCAACTAGTCTAGCACGTTTGCAACCATCACTCTTTTCATTAAAGACCCATCTATTTTTTATGGTTTTCCTTCCTTCCGGAAGTTTCACCAACTCATAGACTTGTCACTTTTTCAGCGCATCTAGTTCTTCGAGACAAGCTTTGTGCCAGTGTTTACGTTCCTCCAGATTCAATTTTACAAGATCACGGAATTGCTCAGGAACTATAGTTGAACTCGCTTTTGCCAATAAGAAGTTCATCAATTCTAACCCCCCTTCCTTAGTAATCTGTTGAATCTTACAATCTGCGTCTTCTTCCATTGCGTCAGGTTGTTGTTCCCTTGCATATTGCTGTGAGGCATCCTCGTGTTGTCTGCGTATTTCATCGCGACGTTCTCGGACTTCCTCGGGTGAAATAGGACGTGGATCTGCTTTAGGGCGATCTCATTGATTTCAGATTCTGAAATTGTGACCACGGAGACGAACTCTCCCCTGAGGTGGTAGAGGTTCATTGTGATTATAGTCTCATAGGATCTCAGATGGATGTGTTCTCTCCCCATAAACATTACCTTCTCTAAAAGGAACAAACTTTTCTCAGCCAGAACGGTGAGGTAAAGGTTCAACAGGTCTAGCAGGTCATTCAGGTGATGGAGAAATGGGATGGGTGGAGTCAGATCGAGGAGCAGGGCTCGGACTCGGTTGACGAATGGGTGATTCGGGATCAGCATATGATAATGCATCATCATCATCTTCATCAGTAACTTCCTCAACTGTTGTTTTCCTGGGAGCAGGTTTGCTCGGACCGGGGACAGGAGGTTTTTGAGAAGTAGATGGTCTGGGAATCGGACCTTGCGGTCTAGGCAGTAACGGTGTTCTATCACTGTCATCTTGTTGAGATGTGTCCATAGGATCATCAGGATAAAGATCAGGTGTAGTATCCTCGTCATCTTTGTCAGACGCCAGAGGAGGAGGATTTATTTTGGGGTTTTTTGTAGAACCGGAGTCCTTACGTTTTTCGTGATCTGGCTTACATTTGGGATACCAGCCCTCATCAAAAATAGCTGTTTTTGCAGTATAAATAACATTTCCCTTCTGATGTCACATAAACGTATAGTTTGCGCCAGCTTAACCAAGGAAGATCATTATTTCAGATCTGGGTGATAATTTGTCATCATGCGATTCCTTAGGAATGAAAACGTAAGCTGCACAGCCAAACACATGAAGGCCAGATAGATCTGGCTTCTTCCCTGTTACCATTTCAGTGGGAGTTTTCCATTCAAGACGTTTGATGGGAGTTCTATTATAACAATGAACTGCTGTGTTAAGGGCAAATTCCCACCAGGAATCTGGTAAGCATGCAGTAAGTCGCATGGCCTGCGCCTTTTCCTGAAGTGTGTGGTTCAGTCTTTCTGCTCTACCATTCTGCTGGTGAATATGTGGTGCAGACGTCTCGTGTATTATCCCTTTTGAGTGAAGGAATTCCTCAAGTTGTTTAGAGACATATTCGCCACCATTGTCTGTCTGGATACGCTTAATCATTTTACCAAATTGCTTTTCCTCAAAGGCACAAAATCTTTCAAGTGCCACAAAGGCATCAGATTTGGCTCATAGGAGGAGGATCCAGGCATGACTTGAATAGTCATCATAGAATGTCATTGCCCACTTGTATTTGTGGTACGAGACAACAGGGAATGCTAGAAGATCACTGTGGATCAATTCTAAAAATGACTTTGCTCGTGTCGAAGAAGGTCGATGTGTGTCATCTGACATTTTGCCACATGCACAACCATCACAAACTTGACTAGAGATAGGAATGTCGAACTCAGGTACTTTTTCTGAGTGTTTTGGAAGTTGTCGCAATATTTCCTTTCCAGGATGCGCCAATCAACGGTGCCAAAGATCATAAACAGATAATTTAGATGCGCAATAAGATAGCACCTGATTCACAGTATAGTGACGCACAATCCGAGTGTGAATGTGGTGGAGTGCATCTTCTAACTCTTTGAACACAGGTATGCATGTAGCATGCATAAATAATTTTCCGTTTGAACAAAATATGTTAGTTCACTTTAAATTAGACTCACTCCTCATTCCTTGCAGCCATAAGGTGCCAGGTGAAATGATTCTAGTGGAGAGAGATGCAATATAATAGACCGGATACAGTGGAGTTGTTCTTGTAACTCCGTCTACTTCATGTTGAAAGAGGACTTTCCCACGGCCGGTAATGCCAATGAGTTTGTCGTTAGCAGTTCTAACATTGCCAAACACTCCTTCCTCTAACTCGATAAAGTCACTTATATGCTGGGTGCAATTAAAGCTAGCGCCTGAATCAAGGAGCCAAATAGCAGACTCTCTAGCATAATTAGGTTTTTCTTTGTCTTCACAGAAGTTGCATAAGCATTCAAGATCTTTTACCGGTTCGTCACCGCTTTCAGGATCTCTTAAATATTTTGCCAGTAAGACAAAAGGATCACATAAAGAAACAGGAGAATCCATTGCATTTACCAAAACAGGAGAAGTTACATCAACAGTAGATACATGAGAACTAAATGTCCGACTATAGTCTGGCAGTCCATTATGGTGCACTAGAACATTGGGTCTGATGGAGCAATTTGTTCGTCTCCCCATTTGGCGGGGGCATCTCTGGATATCCCATTTAGTAAGGAAGAAATCTTGAGAAAAGAAAGGTACATACTCATTATACCAACCATCATCGACCTCATAGTCACCATCAGCTTCATAGTCAGGATCATTCATATAGGCATCAGCCTCAGAGATTGCTTTGGGGACATCAGAAGGAGGGACGTAAGAAGGAGACTCAGATCTGCACGTGGGGGACCCAGGTGTAGAAACCAAAGACGAATCAACTTCCTCTTCAGGAAGGATATGTGACACCATCGCATCAAGCGATAGTGGAGGTGATGGGGGACAGGGTTCAACCAAGCTGAAGCCAAGGCGAGCACCCATCTTCTCGAAGACCTCTTGCTTGTTTTTCTGATACCAGGTACAACCGACCAGGTGCCCAGCAGGGGGAAGAAGAGTAGCACGAGGAGCAGGAGGCTCGACACCATGTACGACAACTTCATCTGCAGCCTTTTTCAAGGCTACTGCCCTGAGGCGGGGATCAGTTGTCTTCATCCTCTCGACAAGAGAACGAGTATTGGAAGGTTTGTTAGTGGGAGTCATAAAAGACTCCAAGACAGCAGGTGACAAAATCATATCCACATTACCAGCATCCTCTTCGGCATTGTTAGCCTTGTTGCCTCCATGTTTTCCGTGTCAATGCTTCTTCTTTTTATCCTTATCCCCCCTAGAAGCATCACTGGAACCAGAGTTCTGGGTCTGATTTGGTTTAGAACCACCAGATGATGACTTCTGTTGTTGTTGCTGGGGCTGCTGTGGAGCACCACCAGAGGATTTAGAATAGGGCTTTGCACCCTTGTAGTTTTTAATGCCAGTAGAAGCGGCATGAGATGTCAGAATGGTAGAGAGTGGTAAAGAGAATGTGAGGAGTAAAGATAGAGAGTTAAGCTCAGACACAGACACAGACACAGAAAGAAGGGAATTGATTGGATAGTTTGGCTAAGACATGAGGGACTTATATATCTACCAGAACAAAGAACAACCAAAAGGGGAGAACAATAAGGACCCTTGCCAGCACACAAAGGGAATATGTAAGTAACATAATAAGGGAAAAGAACATTATGAAAGAGTCCAGAACATCAGGATAAGATAAGTGGAGTGATTAGGAAAGATGGATAAGATAAGGAGATATCTGGGAAAACCTAACATGAGAAGCAGAAGCAGCACCACGAGAATCTCGCCATGCACCCATAATTGCATCAGAGACGATCTGGACTGTTAAGGTTGAAAGGGAGTTACCATATTGAACAAGGAGAGCAGCACGAGTGGCACTCCATTGAGGAGGAATGTGTGTCATTAACATCAATGCACGAAGGATACCGGGGACATTAATTGGAGGTGTGGCTTGCTCTAACTGTGTGAATTAGTTCCTAAAGGTGGAGATCTCCTTAGAGAGATCGTTCACACCAGATAATCAGAACGAATCTGCAGAAGCATACAGCTCATAAGCTGCACCTGCCGAAAATGTGCTATAAACTCGTCTCAGGTGTGTCCAGAGATCATCTGAGGTTGTTTCACCATGCCGAAGCATGTCATTGCTCAATCAGGAATTTAACATCCCAAGTGCAAATGCCTCAACATTATCGAACTTTCGAATCTCATCGACGTTCGTGGGGGGTACCATAGTGGTATTGGCAGTTGCGGGGGAACCACCGATAGCTGCAGGCCTTGTGGCAGTGCCATCGATCATTCTCACTACACACCATCCATCCATGTGGATCATGTTAGCAATGGACATAACACATGCTGACCACACTTGGTAGTTGGCAGTGCCTGTGAGGACCGGGATCGAGGGGATCAAAGCGGCCATGAGTAATGTTTGGAGATAATAATCTACAACAAAACATGTGTTAGATCTATGAACTAAAGCTGCACTACATGCGCTATGTTCTACAGAGCTATAAGCTGCCTGTCTAACCGAGTATGGTAAGGGGTTGCATAGAGAACACTGAGTGGGTCGACGTCTCAAGCGAGCAGAACTCAGACTTCCCTCACAGGTGAATCCAGCTTCACCCTCGAGCTCTGAGCTACACAATGAGTAATACTTGTCAAGTGTGCGTCGAGAGTTGTACAGGCTAACCGGGGCCCATAACCTGTTAAAACAAGAGCATAGTGTATGAAACATGGGTAGGTATGACTCTGGACTTACTGAGGGTGTTGGTTGTTAGTAGAAAAGGAACTGTAGTATATAATGCAGGAATACAAACTTATATACATATTTACAGTGGTCCGTGTGAGAATATACTAGGTCACATGATATAGATCATGAAGATATATTCATCAAGCGTGATGCCATATGAGAATGTCATGATAGAACTAATAATAGTTCAACAAGTACATCCGAGTCTTTGTTAACCAAAGACAGAATGATTGGTATGACCTTCTCCCGCTTGCTGAATTCCAACACAACAGCCACATTCATGCTGCGACCCACCAATCGCCCTTTGTGTTAGACACAGGCCGCAACCCTCACATGGGCTTTGAACCCCGACAACACCCCTCCTGACTCGAAACAGTCAATGAGTTCAAAACCTGGATGGAGTCGGCACTAGAAGAAGCAAAGTCAGCACTGGTGAAGGCAAAGGATGATATGGCGAAGTACTACGATCGACGTTGGACCCCCACCCCTGAGCTTAAGACAGGTGACATGGTTTACCTTGACACATCAGACATTGCAACGAGTCGGCCCTCAAAGAAGTTTGAGCACACATGGTTAGGTCCCTTCACTGTCGACTGCAAGGTCAGGCCTGGGGCATATCGGCTCAAGCTTCCCTGAAGGTTGTCTCACCTGCACCCAGTGTTCAATGTGGTTAAACTCACCCCAGCTCCTGAAGACCCGATCCCTGGTCGGAAGCCAACAAGAATACCAATGCCAATACTGGTGGACAACAAAGAGGAATGGGAAGTAGAAGAAATATTGGACAGTAAAGTGCAACAAGGTAAACTTAGATTTCTGATCAGGTGGCAAGACTTCAGCATGGAAGAGAACTCCTGGGAACTCGCAGCTGACATCCACACCCCCAAAAAGATTGCCGAGTTCTATTGCAAGAACCCCACTGCACCTCAACTTATCCATTCCACGGCCTTCGACTCCATTCCTTTCCGACCTCACACTCAGTTCACAGGTACATCGGGACGCTGCACCCTAGAAGGAGGGGTAGATGTAAGGGGACCTTCCTCACTGACCCTTACACCAACACACTGACTACCGACCAATCCTCCGATGTTCTGACTTCCATCAGAACACCTCCCAACTTCATGCTTTCATGACTTGCCCCCTCACATGACTTGTCCCCCATTGTTCCCATTGTCCATGTTACAACATCCCCCTAGACAATTGCTGGTGTCTCTGTTTGTATAGTAGTATATATTGTGTGTAGCCTGTGCGAGTGAATCCCCAACTCTTTCTCTTTGGATTCCTTGCTAGGTATGTTGTATCTGTTCTGTAATACGTTTCCAATCAAATATAACTTTGGATTCCTCACTAGTTGTCAGGCCGCTCGTTGCCAATGTGAGTTGCCCTTACATTAAACCCCAACTTCTTTCAACTTGATCTTTAACATCAATTAACATCTTTAAAAGATTATCTGCAGTTTTGCACTCTGTAGATGTATCTTTGACATCAACTGTATACACCTATTTCAAAATATATATATTAGAAGATACATTAAGTAATTTATAAAAAATGTACATGGTTTCCAGTTGTAACCATAAACCCAATTAAATGATGATGATTTTCTCCTGTCCATCCATCACACTGTAATGTTGCCAACTTGTTACTTTTATCCCTATCCAATTCAATACATATTGATTCTTCATATTTTTCTAATGTTTGCTTAAGAATATAGCTTGATAAAACACAATGGAATGGGAAATTTGCCTAAATACTATTTAGAGCAATATATATGAGGATATATAAGTGAACTTACTTGCAGTACATATTGTTGGAAAAAGTTAATCATATGAGGATTATTAACCCAACTTAATGGAAATCCACAAGAAGTAGTTATTGCTATAATTTGTTGTTCAAAATCTTTCTGTTGTAATGATGACCACAGAGGAGCTTGTAGATTTTGCAAATTGCCCATATAGGAAAGACCCTGAGTATTGGTATGAGAACATTTTACACCACCAGTTGATATTGAAGAAATATTTGGAAAATTAGATAATAATGGTGTATCAGAACTTGGAGTTGATAAAGAAATAGGAATAGGGCTTGGAAATGGTAATGGGGAAGGTATAGGTGAGTAAGGGTAAGGAGTAGTGTTGGATGAAAATGAATTTGGAATTGATAATAAAAGCCTAGATGTATTTGGAATATTTCTAGATATAAAAGCAGAGTAGGAAGCAGATGGGGCCAGTAGAGAAGAGCCACTACTACTTAAGGGTGTTGATACAGTGTCCATAGCAGGAAATGCAATGTAGCCACCAAGAGGTTGAGAAGGTCCAGCTGTTGTAATACTCCATTTCTGTTTTTTTGCTGTAATATTGTGTAATGCAAGCTCTTGAGTACCAGCTGGTTGGTAAGGACAGTCCTAAAGATGCTTCCATACAGTCTCCTTTCGTCCTTCAAACTATATATGTGGTTGGTCTTTCAAGATATTAAATACTATTTAAATGATCATATTATTGAATAAATAATAAATAATGACATAAATAAAAGTAACAAACACTCCATTTTCACATCAGCTGCCTGCCTGACCATAAAAGTAGAGTCTACTGTCACACAAAGTACATTTTTCTTGATTATCTTGCCTATCTGCACCTCAAGGCACTAGGTATAACAAACCTTCAGTTTGTTATTCTTTTTATTTGCCCAGACTAAAGGAGACTAGTCTAGAGTGTTTCTTGGTTTATAACTAGGGTGGTAGGTGAAGTATGGCTTCCATGAAGTACTCATTGTAGTGAGCTAGAGGTAGTATGAAGCACAGAGCTACTATCATCATTGGAACTCAAAGATCGATCACTGTGATGGAAGTCATGTGATTGTGCCCACAGGCCCATGTCACAGGGTCTTGTCAACCAACAATGTCTTTCCCAGGCTATTCTAGGCTATTCTACTATATTAGGCTAAAGACATGACAGCATCAGAGTTGCCAGTGACTATAGCACATATGACCAAACATTAGTTGGTACAACACTGCACCTGTTGTTAAAACAAGAGCATAGCATGTGATGTATGGGTAGGTACAACTTTGGACTTACTAAGGGTAGTGGTTGAAGTAGAAGAGGAACTGTAGTATATAATGCAGTATTATAAGCTTTATATAAGTATCTATATTGGTCTGTGTGAGAACATATTAAGTCACATGTTCATCAAGTGTAATGCCATAGAGAATATCATTGTAGAACTAATAATAGTTTAATACTCCCCTGAATTCAAACATGGCAGCTAAATAGTACCCTATGTACATGACAGCAATGACAAATTTGCTATCTTTTCGACAATAAATATAAATACCAGTATTGGATTCACATCGCTTGAAGCCTAGTTGGTTCATGGAAGATGCCATCTCCTTCCACCAGGCCAAGCCAGCTTGTTTAAGGCTATACAATGCATTGTAACCTCCAGACCAAATGTTCCTTGCTGTTACGGTTTCATATTTATCACGACTAATCATTAGAACTAATGATGGACGATAGTGTACTTTCTCTTACTCGTTTCACATAGCCTTGGACTACTGTTTCGTATAGCCTCGGACTAGTACTTTCTACGGACTTCCACTTGTCGTTTCACTCACCGTTTCAGCTGTAGATAGTTTCACTCTCCTGTCTCACATGTATCAAGCATAGCCTACAACCTGTACTCGTAGTTGTATAAATACATGGACAGCGACAGAGATTAAGCTTCAGCTTAATACTCTAAGTTGCTTCTACTCTATCTCGTTCATCACCCTTAACTTGATACCTAGAACCGGAGTCAGCTCTAACTCTTGCACGAATGGCTTACTAGTAAGGAACACCTGTGATCTACAGTCCGAGTACTGTGGAGGTCGTCCCCTGAAAATAGTCTCAGTCTGAGTAGACGTTCTCCTCCTACGAGCATCTTGAAGAGATCCATCGTAGCATCGTCTATACCGAAACGGAGGTATAGGCAAGATCTATAACACTTGCCCTTAAGTTTGAAACCTTTGGGTTGATCCATATAGATTTCCTTATCTAGTTTGCATAGAGATATCCCAGTCTTCAAGGGCAGCTAACCCAAGCAGGATTCAAGCAGACTCATATTTTACTACTGGAGAAAATAGTCCATCAAAGCCAATGCCCTTGACTTGAGAAATCCTTTAGTAACTAGTCTAGCATATTTGTGACTGTCACTCTTTTCATTAAAGACCCATCTATTTTTTATAGCTTTTTTTCCTTCCAGAAGTTTCACTAACTCATAAACTTGTCACTTTTTAAGCACACTTAGTTCTTTGAGACAAGCTTTGTGCCAGTAGTCTTGTTCCTCCAGATTCAATTTTACAAGATTACGGAATTGCTCAGGAACTGATCCAGAACTTGCCTTAGCCAATAAAAAGTTCATCAATTCTAACCCCCCTTCCTTAGTTACCTGTATAATCTTGGAATCTTTGTCTTCTTCCATTACATGTTCCTTCACATATTGCTGAGGCATCCTGGTGTTGTCTGCATATTTCATCATGATGTTCTTGGACTTTTTCAGGCAGACAATACTGCAATTAGCCTCACTTGCAAGAGGACTGAACAGTCAGAAAGAATGTTGGGGGGAATTATGGAGGAGAGTAGAGGACGAGAGAAGAGACAAGATTGACTTAGAGTCGGAACAAGACAGAGACAGAGATGAGTGCAGATACTATGTTGATATCAGACTAAAGAATGTACAGGAGTGACTAGTGATTAAATACATTGTTTACCAATATCAGAATATAACATATCAAAACATAAGATAACAGAACAACAGGCCGACATACTTAAAAGGATGATGCCGACTGAAAAGGAAAGTAGCTGAAACGGGAGGTTGAAGTGAACAAGCAAACAAGTGAAAAGGCCCATGAGGTCAGCAACCGATAATAAGATTGACAGTCAGAACTGTTGGAAGGTCGGAAGATGTGTCGGAAGGTCAGTCGGTGGCACAGTACGTGACAGTGCCCCCCCATTAAGGCTGAGCCCTCGAGGACTTAGTGTGGTGAACATGGGAAGTTAAAGTGACAGTGGAGAAGTGAAGTCAGAAGGGCATGGTTACCATGAGGCAAAAAGAAGTTGAGAAGTCGCCACATGTCAGACACATGACAGTCAGCATGGAAACTTAAAAGGGTGAGTGACAGCGATGGCAATGTTAACAACACCATGTCTTTCACAACCAGAGCATGCTAGCCTCCACCAGCTTTTCCAGGATCTTGACAGATCCCGAAATTCAAGACCTTCGCTCTTCAGCGTTAGTTTTGGACCACGATATGTTAGCACTAGCAACCTTGAGACTCGAAGGGACGGAACCCTTTCTGGAGACTCGGAAGCGACTCACGCCCCTCCTCAGGAACCACTACATGCTCGAACAATGGGCCCGGAACCTGACCACTCAGGAAAGCTACTACCTGACCAACCTACTATCCCACCAAACGTTCCCAGCCAATGTCCCCAGACCCCATACATGCCACCAATTAAATCCACACAGCGTCGGTGCCCTGCATGTAACGGACATAACCACTTCCTACCACATTGCGAAAGTTACTTCTGCAACCACTGTAAGCAAACTGCTCCAGGCCACTATGCCAAGCATTGCTCCCGCAACAAGTACAAAGGTCTCCCTTCCAACACCATCCCGACCTCCGTTATTGAGGAGCACTACATCCAAAACCCTAAACTCCGCCCTGCCGATAAAACGAACAGTAACATTCTACAAGGAGATAGGACACTTTTACAACAGCAACCGACACAACGACCAATCAATCGAGGGACAACGCGTCCTAGCATTCATGAACCACCAGAGATACGCCGCTCATGATCGACAGGACCCCGTACCCCGATTCCGACTGGATCTCGCAGTGAAAGACATCATCGATGCCATTCCCACTCTCGCCAAGCACGCCGCCGCTCACGCCAAAGTACTGGATCAAATCAAGAAGACTTTGGACGAGACTTTGGAGAAGACTACGACCCCGTCGCCGAGGCCAACATCACTGGCTCCCCTTGCAGAGACCTCTGAAGTTGAGAATGAGGACATTCCCCCTAAGGAAGGAAGTAATGTTACGAGTCCACCCAAACCACCGGCCCGTACCACCACCACCGAGGAA